>SSNS01000116.1:669359-761478 GCA_006937985.1 Aphyosemion australe
ATCCCAGGTTGTTTTTTCAAAAGCCCCGGGTCTTTTGTGATGCATGGGCGAAGCGGGGGAGGGGCGGCGCGGGGGCTGCGGGAGGGAACTAAAGCCTCTGGTTTAAAGTCAAGTTACATCTAAGCCAGACACCCACTTCACCTGAAGCCACGTGATCTCACAAGAGAAAGTTCTTTTCATAGTTGTTTGGCTTGTGGACTGATGAATTTTGCTTGGTGGGAAGTTACAGAGAGAAAGAAGGTAAGAAAGACTAAAATAAAAATAACTTACCAGCCAAGAATGGAAAAAAGTACGTTGTAAAGTGTAAAGAATATATTGTAAGAAAATAAAATTTAATTAATTAATTATATTTTTCAAATAATTTCGAGTTATCTAAACTATTCATTAGAGAACCGCCAAGGAGAAACAAATCCATGAAAAGTATTGATAGTCTGAGTAGCTGTGTTCTTTTTTATTTTCAGTTTCTACCTGCTATGGCTAAACTAAATACTTTCTAAATATACTAATCCCAGATATAGTAAGTCATGCAGTGTTTTAGCACAATTAGGCTAGTTGGTGGTGAAAGTCTTTCTACCAATGAATATCCTCCCTACCCTACGAGGAGTCGTCAACGTCGTTAGCCCGTATTGTGTTAGACTGGTTGTTTTGATTAGATGCGGGTGGGTGTGACCTAGACTGAAACTGTTTAAAAATCAGGCTCATTGTAGGTGCTAGAAAGGTGAAACCTGAGGACCCCCCTCTGCTTAATTCAGCTCTTTCCTGTTTGACATAGATGGCTTTCTTTATTCCTCTCCTCTGGTTTCTCCTCCTGCATCTAATCAAAGCAACTAGTCCAACACAATAGGGCTTGATGGGGTAGGGAGGAGGGTTATTCATAGGTAGTTTCAGCTCGTAAAGCAACAATAGACAGCTATGAGGATGAGAAGCGAAATCTCATGTTGCCATAATAAAGATGATTTAACGGTGTAGCAAAAGTCAGGCACTTCTGGTGATTAATATGCCTTGTTCACATTAATTATAGTTTGCCTCATCAATATTATTGCCTTCATTATACTATTGTTGAAGCACATTATTTCTGCCATCGACCCCCCCCCCCCAGACTTCAGGGCTAAGCCCCTGGTGAATAGAATGTCTGGTTCCGCCTCTGATTCGTCCTAATATAAAACCCTAAGAAACACTATTGGTAAGAGGAGACAGCTTACTCACCTGATGGCGGAGGTTCTGCTCGCCACTGGGCTCACAGGAAGGGGTCTGATGACAGGAAACAGGGCTTGGCTCCGGACACAGGCACCATTTTGGATCACGCCACGAGGAACTAAAAGACAAAAGCACAAATAAACCTAAAAATACAGACAGATCCTTAGAACGTGAAATACACAAATCAAAATAAGACCACCGGGGGCTGGGTTCTACAGTTTGATTGATCTGCGATAAGATGGTGCAAGCAGTTCAAAGAGAACTCACTGACCAATCGAGGAGGCCAACAGGGCAGTACTGATGAGCAAGGTGAGGGGAAATTGAGCGGGAAAGTGTCATAAGTGAGTTAAGGCCACCGTGATTCATTCAATTACAAACGACCGCTGGGCTGGGCTAATTCTGGCCCGTCTCACACTGTGGGCCAAGCAGCCGTAGCTAGACCCAAAGGGACTCAGCAGATCTTCACAAGTTCAACAGATTTGTTTAGAAAGAAGCTAAAAGTGACTCAAACAGGTCCATTTTTACCCCTCAGGCTGTAAAGCAAGTCAACAGATGTTTATATCAATACATTTTTCGACTTAATAAACATAAAATGTTTAGGAAGAGTATAGACTATAAGAGTTTGCAAAAGTCTGATCTGATGCTTCTAAATAAAATCCATAAACAACCAAATGTTTATTTTTTTTCTTTTAATCAGGCTGATATTACAAAATAAAATTATTCTATCATGAAAACAAATATTCATTAAATTTGTGCAAATCAGGTAATTAGAGGCTCTAATTTTGTGTTTGTTTAGTCTAAATAGCTGCAATCACTCATTTTGCAATAACAACCTGACAAATAATGAGCTGTTTAAGCTGTGGTAAAAGGCACCATTTCCTTTTAGTTCCATCAGTGGTGCTTAACTTTGAGGGGATGGGGGACAATTCAGAGACACACACATCTGTTTTAATTACCTCCCTAAATTACAGTAAACGTCAGAGCAGAGTCCAATAGACCTTTGAGAAGGATTGTCCTCAGGGGAGGTGGGCTTCAGTGTTTACCAGAGATGTCAAATTAAGCGCAGCGCTTAATTTGAGCCGGATCTTGCCGGAGCAGGATCTGGGAACTGTCTTATTTTGAAGGGACGCGTTCTGGTAACTGTCGGCTAGGATCCGTTAACTTGCGCTGCTACCTCGTGATTACAATGGGTAAACAAGGACACTGTGCTGGTCAGGGACTTGCAGTTCATTTGTCCAATCTAATTCTGTACATGTTGAACTTTAATGTGAAATTCAACTGCAGGGGGAGGGCGGAGGGGGCCTGAATGAAGCAGGGAAACAGTAAAGATGCAAAAATGACCTGTGCTCAGAGAAACTTGTGTAAACTTTGAGAATGTGGGTGCAATTATTAGTTATTCATAAAAAACCTCCATTCATTATTACTTTGGTCTTTTTAAAAGGAGAAAACCAACAAACCCCCAGCTGGCTGAGAAGGAAATCTGCTTCAATCTGACCTTCTTTCCAACATGATAGAGACTTTAGATGGTTTTTTGATTATTTGACTGTAAAATTCTTAGCTATTGCACATTTAAAGTAGCTTCTTATTAAATGATCAGTACCTTATTAATAAGCAGGAATTTAACTAGGAAAGGATTTAGCACTTTCTCCAGGGGCCGAGTCCAGTTGCAAAATTCTGCTGAATGAATGAACAAGATGGCAGCATAAAGGCTTTTATATGAACTAATATGAACTTTTGGAGTTGGATATGCCAATCCATTTATTGCCACAGAATCTTAAAATAATGATAGATAAAATCATCGATTATTGATACAAGCACAAACATGAGCATGGTAAAAAAAAACGTTTGTCTCAGTGCACCACACCTGCACATTCACTGAGTGCCATTTGACCCTTTTTTGCTTCAAGGTGCCACCAATAGGAATTAAAAGTTTTGCACATAAACACTTAAAATGGCTGGAGACTCTATTTGAAGGAGCATGGGGTAGGATTTGTAAAAAAATAAGCATGCATGTTCATTTTTTTTAAAGCAAATGGGTGATGAAGCGTTGAAAACCAAAAAGAATAAGGCCATCCATGTGTCGGTCCATTTTCTTGAACAGGCTGTGTGCTGCAAAATGTGCTGCAGTTCGGTCCCGAATTTCCTGCGCTGTCCTACGGATGTGACGTCAATTGACACTGCTTGTTCTTGACAAAATATGGTCCACACTCCAGATCAGGTGGTGGGAATGCACCTTAAGTTGCTTGCCAACCGCCATAAAACTCCAAAAGAAGAAGAACTGCTACTCGCATCGCGGGGCATATCGCTTGTGAGTTTCGTTTCTTCATCCTGCCCCATGCTCCTTTAATGAATGAATATTTGCTTGTTTAATGTCAATCACTTTATTTCAGAAATGTTCACAAACTCCACCTGAGTTCCTGAAGCAGTTTCAGATTGTTCATCAAGGTTGACCTCTATTAGCTGATCAGACTGAGGCAGAGCACGCAGAAGTCCTGTGTAGATCAAAAGATTTTAATGCCCCAAAGTGTTGGGAATGTGATTACTATCTAGAGAGAAGGATGCTAGCACCAACAGCTCTGGTTATTCAGAGTGGGCTGGCCATCCCATTCCACTAAAACAGCTGTCCTCCTCTCTGGGGTCAGCTTGTGTTGCGTCTGCCTCAGACACATTTGGTAAAGCCATGCATCACTGCAAATATTAAATCTCAGTCCAAATGCTAAATTTATGATTGATGTCATGAGGAGAAATTTGATTCGCCCCAGGAACCAGAAGCTCATTAAAATATACAAGTCGTCATGGTGAGCCCCCCCAGAAAACAGCCTTGTATATTTGGCTCATGGTGTAACACACAAACAGGCGGTAGATGAGTTATGATAGAGTGGGTTTGTTGCTGTAAGTGTGTGTTGTAGCCTTTCTCCTGGTCTGCTGCGTCCACAGTAATCGCATTGACCGCTGCTAGCGTGGTTCTGGCTCTGGTATCGCCAGCACTGCTCTCCATAACCTTATAAGTAAGTCTCTGCACAGTCTCTTTTGTAATCTTGATCACTTGCTGCATGCGTGCGTGTGTGTGTGTGTGTGTGTGTGTGTGTGTGTGTGTGTGTGTGTGTGTGTGTGTGGGCAGCGCATTAGGTCTCCCTGGGTTGACATGCACCCACCCCTCCTTCTCCTCCAGTTGGGCTTTGGGTTTCCATAGAAACCATTCCCCCTTTCCACATGCCACAGAGTGTTGGATCACGCAAGAGGACAGGAAGTACCAGCTTCTGTCGAGACAAGCCCAGTGACGAGACAAGAAGACTGTTTACCTTCCAGATACAGTCACGGTGAAAAGAAAGTTCATCCCATTCAATTGTTGGGTTTAGCAATCAGGACCAGGTTATAAATGATTCAGATCTGACCTCAAGAGTGAAAGGAAACCCACCATATTAGTTGTAGTCATAATGATCCAACAGGTTGCAGAACCTGCTTCAGCATCCAGAACTCTCAGGAGATGTTTCCTGTCTGACTTGACCAGACTCTCGTGGTTCTGGTCGTCTTTACAACGTTGTTTCAGTTCATTGAAGTTTTTGCTTTTCCAGTCATTCTGTTGTTTGGATCATGGTTTTGTTTGATGAGCCAGTCTGGTCCAAATCTCAGCTGTCAGACAGATGAACTCATATTAGACTCTAGAGGGCTTTGGTCTACAGATGAGTTCATGGTGACTGTAAGGAACCCAAACCATCAACACTCCACCACCGTGCTGACAGCTGGTATCAGCTGTTTGCTGTGGTGGATTATGGGTAAACATGCCTACTTGGGTATCTGACCAGAAGATGTTGTTCCATTGCTCTTTTGGTTTGTTCTGGTGAATCTTTATTACTTTTAGAAAAAAGAGTTTTTCCTTCAAGACAGACCGAGTGCCACCACCTTCCACCATGAAGCCATGTCCGTGTCCAAAGACACACTGAAGAAAGGTTTGAATCATGAAGTTGGCACTGAGTAAAATTATGTGAAATGTACGTTTTATCTTTTAGTCAGGACAATGTCGTCCTACTTTACATAGACTTAGAACATTTAGTGAAACCAGCCACTGAGGGGGATGTCGTTTCTAATAATTATAGACACCACTGATGTTCCAAACCAGCCTCTCTAGTTTTTTACGACTTGTCATGAGCTCTAATCTGTGACCTGCTAACTGAGGCCTATACCGAGTCTGACACAGAGCTCTGAGGTTCTCTGAACACTAAAGTCTGACCTTGAGGTGACATTGTTGGGATGTCCACTTCTGAGAAGATCTCCAGCTGTCTTAGATGCCTTCTAGTAGTGAATAATCTTTCTTTATGTAGAATGGTGGAAATGACTTTTAACCCTTTACAAACTGGTTCATCCTTAATGTTGTGTTAACACACACACGTATGCTCCAGACCAGCAAACTGACCAAACTCGTGTCATCATAGAGGAGATCACACTGATGTTGTTTAGCACTACCTGGTTGCTACTTCGCCTTGGTGAAGATCAGATCATTTTTGTTATGTTCTGAGAAGTAAAACCCTTAAAGAGCGTGGGCATCTTTCCTCTTCTCCGTTCTCCCGGTTAGATTTCCTCTAAACCCTTCTGTTTGTCCTTCTAATTCCAGCCTCTTGTTGATTTCCCCCTCTCTGTATCGATCGTGCTGTCAGGCTGTGTATAGCAGTGAGTCATATCTCCAACTGAGCGTGCATGCTGTCTCTGCAGGTAAAAAGCCTGGGACATATGCTGTAGAGCCGAGGCGACAAACTAAGGTGAGAATGACCAGGCAGTGCTCCCAAAGCCTTTTCTAGGTCCCTGAGATGGAGCGATACGGGAGGGGGCAAAAAAAGCTTGAGGTTGGAAAAACAGGAAAAAATGAGGAGACAAGCAATGTTTGCATGTACGTTGTTTTCCTAGAAAGAAAATATGTCCTGAAGTGTCTTTTTGCTCAGCTGTCTCCGTCTGCCTCCCATCTGCCCGCCTGTTTTCCAGGGTGAGTAAGACCTCCTTCCCCTCTCCTCACTCGGCCTCCTCTCTTCTCTTAAATAAGTTCCACGTGGCCCCGCAGGCCGGTGCAGCAGCAAATGCACAAGCTCACGCACACACAGCCCCTAAGGTTAAAGGTCACTCCCAGCAGACCTCAATAATGCCTGTTTGGAAGCGGCCTCTCTTCCCGTCTTCCTGTTTTTGGCCCTGGCTTGCCTGGCTGCTGTGTGTTAAACTGAGCACAAGTCTGAGGGTAGGATGCATACTAATGCTGTCTGACTGACTGCCTGACTGACAGACTGAATTGCTGGTGGGACGAAGTTGCTGGCAGTTTAACTGGACGGCTAACTGGCTTGTCTATCTGACACTCAGGCTGAGCATTTAAGTGGCTGGCTGACTGACGTGTGCTATAACTTGCAGAGGGGGAGACAAAATAAAAGCAGCACTTGATTACTGTAACTTAATAAGCCCTTTACACAGGCTGAATCCTTTAACCTTCCCTTTTATTTCTTGCATTCACAAACTTTCTGTGATTTACAGATTTGTTCCACTCTGGCAGAGGAGATGTGAGCTACTTTTAACTTTTAGCACCATTTAGAGATGAAGCTTTACGGTCCAGTTAATCAGTTTGAAGCTTGAAGTTCAGTTTTTTAGGAAAAACGTGTTTTTAATAGCATGAAACCAGGTTAGCACTGTGGTGGCTTCTGGTGGAGCCTCACATTCTCACAGATTAACACAGATCAGGTCAGAAGTCTGACATGCTGGTGGTGTGATGCACCATTGCCAGATTTTCATTTTTTCTTGAAATGGCACGAAAATGTGACGCATTTGCAAGAAGTTTTATATATAACCAAGTTACATAGGGCCTGTGGCGTAAACACTACGTAAAAACTACGACTATCAATTCTCTTGCTGCAACTAATGGCCCTTTTCCATTAGCACCTACTGACAACGGCTCAACTCACTTCTAGGGCTTTCCCAGTAATGAGTACCAAGTTGCTACCCCTTCTAAAGCTCTCATTCACCTGTTATTCCAGTACATTTGCAGTGGTCTCTAGTATAAATTAATGGCTTGTGAGTCGTTCTCTGCGCAGTAACGCTCTGTGCACATTGACTTGACTTGTGGTATATACATTAAGCTGCCTTGCCTCTGGCACGCCTGTTTCAGGAAGTAGAAGTTAGCCAGAGGAGAGGGGGGCAGAAAACGGCAGGATGACAAGTCTTACTTATTATTATCCATGATATTCAGACATCTTGCAACTCTACCACTAACCATGTTTGCTCTGCAACGATGATGTTTAATCGCCCCAAATAACACAAGCCTGGAGGAGTTACTAACGGTAATGGTTAGCTTCTACTAGTCGAGACATGCTCTGCTCTCTCCTGGATGCTAAACCAAGATGGGTGAGTCCATGAATGTGACGAAGATCTGTGTGGCTTTTTCTGACCCGAGCGTTTCCCTGAGGAAATAGGGGTGGAAGTCTATTTTTATGTTTAGCTTGACCGTGAAACTCATCTTTCAAAACTAACAAGTAAAAAAAGTTTTCAAGTATGACCTCTGCGTTGTTTCCAAGCCTGACCAAAAACAGTTTATCAGAGACTGTTGGTCACTGATCAGCTAGATCGGAGTGTCCCACCTCGGTGCCAGCAGCCTGTTCAGGTCGCTTCTCTTTGGAGTGTGACAAAAAAACAGCAACTGAGCAGAATGTTCTAGCTAGGTTCATTGTGGGTGGTGAACATCACTACCATGTCCTTCATTGTTGCATTATTTTATTGTGTGTTGCATACAGATCACCTCGTGCTACATTTTAAAGTCTGGGGGCTGCCCCGCTATGACAAGCCCACCCAACAGAGCCGTTTCTCACTTGTAATGGAAAACCAACCGAACCGTGTTGGTGGAAAAAGGACTAAAGTGTCTAAATTATGTCTCAGTTTGTCCCCAACCACTCTCGTACTTTCAGACTCATGGAAACTAAACTGAAGTGTTTGAGCTGCTGACAATGACTCCAATTATTTGAACATTAAGTTCCAGTGACAAGAGACTGAAGCCTTGCAAATACACAAGAAGAAACTGAAAAGCTTGCGAGCGTTTAGAGGCATTTTGGAGATTCTGAATGCTATTCCCAATAGTCTCGACCCCATGAGACACTGGTTTTAGTGCAAGCTGAGTGTCTTTAGTACTCAGCGGTGAACTCTGGGGGCTCGGGGAGGTGGTTTGGCTGGTTGAGATGAGGATTCTTTTCCCAGGTTATTATTCCTGTGTTTATTTGAGCTGCTGCTCTGTGACAGGATAGGCAGGTTTCAGCCCACATCAGCTCTGAGAGCTCTGGGAAACTAATAACTGAGGGCACTAACAGCCTCCCCCCCTTCCTCCTTACTAACCCCCCAACTCTTTCCTCGTCGTTGCCTCTGGCTGTCTGTTACAACTTTCTTTCTCTCCTCTGCCTCTGAATGTCACACTTGGCCATTCCTGCTCTCCCTCCTTTCAAAAACACATTAAGGAAACACATTTCCCTCTTCCTTCCTTGCTCCCACACGTGCTCTCCAACTCGACCTCCCTGACTCATCTTCTGATCGGCCCGTCTGTCCGTCCAGCTGCTAAGACGCATCGCTCAGACTAGGGGGAGTCCAGGGTTCCAGGCTCGGCTCCTTGACCATTACGACTCCATTATTAGCGGCGGTGGAGGCTCTCGCCACAGACACCTAATGTATCCATTTCCCCCTCCATTTAGGGCTCGGCGGCCCAGCGAGCTCCCGGAGTGCTCCCTGATTGGGATTGAATGTCCATTTAAACTGCCATCCACCCGCCGGGAAGGAGGTTGGAAGAAAAAGGAGAAGAAGAGGAATAATGGGAAATACGCGGAAAAGGGGGACCGAGTATGTGAAGTGGAATCAGGAAAACTGCTTTTCTTCCTCTCTCTCCCTCTCTTGTTGTGTCTCAATCACTTCTAGTTTTTTATTTTGAACAAACTTTCAAACACGCCTCTGTAGGAGAAAAAGATGCATTTTTCCTTTGGCTGCGAGCCAAGTGTCAGAACTCAGTACTCAGTATTCTCAAGGTGCGCTTCTGAAAGGAGGGATTTGGAATTCAGATGATTGGAGTTGTCACATCCGTTGGGGGGGGGCAGCGAGAGAGAGACAAAGAAGGAAATAAGATCACACAAGAGCAACGAGACTCGGCAGAGGTGAAACGGTACCTTGTAGGAGGACTCTGTTCTTTCTGAAGAGGGGACTCCCCGACCACAGCGGAGGACTAGAAAGGGAAAGAGAGAAAACTGGTCAATCATCTGATCACGCTGCGGCAGCCCAGCAGGCTTTATCACGAGGCAGATAGCGAGGCAGGAATTTGAGCCCATAAGCCAATGCTTCTGATTATAGTGATTAGAATCCCGGGTGTCCCACTGTTGCCATTATTCCCTGTGATTACCTCGGAGAATTACAGCCTCCACGCTGCAGTCCACGGGGGTAATTTCTCATGACAGCCCCCCACCAGCCACCACTGGTCCATTCACACACACACTAAACCCTCGTTGATGCACTTAACACTCACTCATGCCACGCAAACACATAAAATCGTCCTTTTTTAAAATTTTGTGGACTCTCTTGAGTGACGCAAACCCCTCAAATAGCATTTAAAACTGGCTTTGGTCCTTGCAAGTGTAATAAGTCCTCTATAAGAGGAAGCCGTGAAGCTGGGGACTCACTTTAGGTGATCATTGCACCACTAATGAGGGAAGTAATGACAGCATTCCTCACGCAGATGGAGATATCTTCACTCATATGTACACTGGAGCGAGAAGACAATAGGCGCAGTTCTGCTGCTGAAGCCATAACTCTATGAGAACGATGGAGGGATGAAGCGAGAGAGAGAGAGAGAGAGAGAGAGGCAGGCTGTAAGAGCTTTTCTAGGTTGAGTGGTCTTTAGCTCTCCTTTAGACAGCATGTCTGACTGCTCCTTTCTTTCCTTTAGCCCCTTTCTGCAACCAGAGGGGCTGTTCTCTCACAGGGGCTTTGTTTCATTACACACACACACACACACGCACGCACGCACACACGCACACACGCACGCACGCACGCACGCACGCACGCACGCACGCACGCACGCGCACACACACACACACACACACACCTGGAGAAAGCCCACTTGTTTCCCTTTGTAATGTGAGGTGTGTTTTATGTTGCACTAAGCTGCTGAATGAGAGGATTTGGATGTGTGCACTTGTGATGCGGCTCTTGCCCCACCAGATGCAGGGGTGAGATGACACACACACACCCTCTCACACCCATACCCCCCCCACACACACATACACACAGATGCACAGCGAGTCCAAGGAAAAGCAGCGAAACGCAAATTTCAGCCCTGAGCCACCTGCTGTTGCCATGGAGAGTTGCCACATTGCGTTGCCACGGCGATAACATATTTTTCCTGCGCTAACAGCCTGTCTGTTTTCCCTGCCACCCCACCCATCCCATCCCCCCCTCTTTCTCACTCCTTCTTTCTGCCACTCTTTTTCTCAACAAATGGCTTTGCAGCTAGACCTAAACTACACATGTTGCCATGGCGGCGTTCCCGTTGCCAAGGCCACCCTGTGCATTAAATGTAGAGGGGGGGGGGGGGGGGGGGGGGGGCATCTTTGTGAAGCAAGAGAAGAGTAGGAGGAAAAGAGAAATGAAGAGTGCTCCTCCCCATCCCCTTGAGACTCCCTCCTTCCATCCATCCTTCCCCTCCCCTCTTCATCTTGCTGATGGAGTGTGAAGGAATGCACCACGGAGCTGACCTCCTCTTTCTCTCTCTCTTTGCACACACATCGTCCATATCTGAATACACACATGCAGATCTGGACTGGAACACCTGGCTGCAGAGATCCATCCAGAGAGACGTGAACGGGTCCACTGGTGAGTTATGAGGGTCCGTGACAAGCAGCGCAGGGTCTGACTTCCTGTTCCACTTCCTTCTTATCCGTCTCTATCATCCTCTGCGTTCAACTGCTGGAGACAGTCCTTGACCTTAACATAATAGACCTGCTGCGCAGCCACTCACGGTCATTAAACTTCATACATAAGATTCCTGAGAGGCAGTGCTTGTTGAGAGGAGATATCATGTTGTATTGATTGGACTTGAGCTCCAGGACACAGAAGGTGAACTGCTGGTCTCTTCTTTATCTAACAGGTGCTTGCACATCTGTGTGTGAGCTGCTTTTAGACAGATTTGTTGATAAGTTTATCAAAAATAAAGCGAATAAAACCAAACTGTGCATTTCCCTTCATGTCAGTCTGTTGTCGAAGGCGAGGACAGACTTAGGAAATGTCATATCCCTCCACTTGTCACCAAGGTTGGGTTGCAGAGACTACAGGTCCAGAAGGAAAGCCCAGACATCCCTCATCCTACTGAGAGACCCTTCCATCCCCACATTAAACGATACATATTCCCTCCAGTGAGGTCTGGTTCTCCCAGTGGGATGTGCTGGGAAAACCTCCAGAGGAAGGTAACCAGGAGACCTCATCAGATGCTTGGTCCATCTTAGTGGCCTTCTTTTGTTGTGGACGAGCAGCTCATCGGATGGTGGAGCTCCTGACCTTATCGCTAAAGCTGATCTCAGAGAAGCTGAGGATGCTCATTTCAGTATTTGGGGTCATAATCCAAATCTCATGACCACAGGTGAGGGTTGGAATGCAGACGGACCAAATAATCAAGATCATTACATTTCTTTTTGGCTCAGCTTCTCCATCTACGTGGGTACAGAGACACACAACGCCATGATGCGTCGATGCAAGGGCTCTGTGGCAGGCCTGCAGAGGTTGACATAGACATGCCCAATTTTTAACTGTCAATTGAAATAGACACAGACCACAAGCCTGTGATTGGTCAGGAGGCCACTTCCCTTAAATTTGTCAAAAGCACCACACAACCAGCTCTGGTGGCCTAGTGGTAGAGTGTCCGCCCCGGGACTGGGAGACCGGGGTTCGAATCCCGGTTGGGTCATACCAAAGACTGAAAAAATGGGACCCAATGCCTCCTCGCTTGACACTCAGCACTAAGGGGTTGGATTGGGGGGTTAAACCACCAAATAGTTCCCGAGCGCAGCCACAGCTGCAGCTCACCGTTCCCCACCATGGGGATGGGTCAAATGCGGAGATGGAATTTCACCAGTGTGTGATGATGACTTGGAACTTTAACTTTAACTCTCATTCCTTCCTCAGAAAAACAAAAGAGTGATGAAGACATCTAGCGAGAAGCTACGGAACAGATTGACGAACGTCTCAAGGAAAAAGTCTGATAAACGTTTATTCACCCATGACTGAAGGAGCACAAAAATACGCAGCAAACTTTCTATTTGTGGAAGGAAATGATGGGAAACGTGGGTTTGGTGGTGGTGGCTGTGCGAAGAGCTGGAGGAGAACGAGGGACAAATGTGTCAATATTAAAATGTCTCTGAAACACATAAACAATGTAAAAACACTATCACTGACCAGAGACATGACTGTGTTAGATCATTTGTGTATTCTCAGACTGCTGGGTCACTTCACTTGACGTGACTCAGCTTTCTATCAGAACGCGTGGAACAATCTGTCCATTTTAATGAGGTCGGCACGGTTTGTTCTTTCACTTCAGATTAGCTGCAACAACCAAATGATACTCACAACTTTCCATATAGTACAAGACACAGCCACGTCCTTACACATGTCCTTGTGCTGATCCAATAGAAATCTAAGTGGGTGGGGCCCAGCTAAGGATTAGAACTCATGTATGAGAAGATTCTGGGCCCTTTTGACTGGTGACCACAAGGAGTGGCATCAGGCGGTCCAGGTGCGTACCATTTTATGCTTTTTCAGTGTAAACCAACCTACTGAATAATGGTCATTTTTTGGAGTTAGAGCATGACAGGTCTTCCTCCACTGGAAGTAAAGAACCAGGAAAGTAAGGTCCACTAGCTGGAGATGATCTTAACAAGAAAGGAGCTTTCAACGAACATTAATCAATAACAACTGCTATGGTGGCAGAACACCCCCAGAAAAGCTCTATGCCCTCTGTTGTCCTTAAACTCAACAAGACCCTCCCCTTTATGTAGAAAACAATAAACCTGTTCAGGGTTCTCACTCCCGCTTTACTATTGATTTCTCTCTAAAAGCATTCATGAGTTTTGTATTTAGAAACATCTTCTCGTATTACAGGATCCTGTGAAGGACATTTTACAGATCCGATAACGGTGTTCTGTAACTGAAGGGACTACAGTATAAACACACACACACACACACACACACAGAGCAGGTGCTGCATCACGAGGGACCTCCAATCCCACTCAAACCAAGAAACACACACATTTCCCAATCTGAGTGTGTGTCACAATGCAAATGAACCCCCCCACCCACTGCCACCTCCCTCTCCATGTTCTGAATCCAGCCTCCAATTTGTTCCACTTCCCCATACCTCATTGTTCAAAATGACACTTTTACATTTTATGGTGAACCAATTATTCTGTCTTACACAGTCGGCTAGCTGTGCGAGCCAACCTGCCCGGATCAGCCGTGGAGGAAGAGGGGTGGGGGTGGGGGTGTGGGTGTGGGGGGTACCTTTCTCTGACATATCCACAGGGATAGATGGCTGTGCAGGATACTGAGAAGTTAGCAGAGAGGATGATGGAGGGCAGAGGAGAGGTCATAAAGAGAGGAGAGGGGAAGAAACAACACAGCTGGATGCTGCTGGAGAGTAGGGATGTGAATCTCCACCACTGAGGCCGATTCGATACGTATCTCGATACGCTACCAGCGATACGATACATTAACCATACGGTGAAACCCTCTGACGATTCGATACGATTCATCCCTGCTGACGATTCTTTAATGATTTGAAAACGATTTTCATTTCGATACATTTCATGATGCGATTTGAAACGATTCAACACATTAAAAAGATTTTCCAGCTCACATCTGATTTTTAAATATCAAAATAATTTTCCCTCTCCTCTGTGAAGGATGTATTTGATCCTCTAATTGTTTTTGATTAATCAATAAATTCAACATTCAGAGACAATGCACTTCATCAGTGATATTTTACATATTATACATAACATTATTGCTACAATACTTGAAATAAGGGAGTTGAAACTAGATTTAGACACAAAAATAAACCAACAGAATCAGAAAATTATTAGAGTTCATCATATTATTATTAGAAAGTATTATGAAACACAGTCAAAATTTGAAAACACTTCTAAATATGGTAATGATCCATATGTGGCAATACTAAAAGCTGTTGTAGCCTAATGTTACTGTTCCTTTAAGAGAAAGGTCCAAGCTGAGATGTGAGTTCATCTCAGCTGTTTATTGAACTTCTCTGAACCAAAATGTCATTCTGTCTGTTGTTTAGTTCTGCACAAATGTTACAATAATAAGGAATTACCTTAAATGACCTCACACAAAGCTTTAGTTGCACAGATCAACAAGAATGCTCGGAAGAATACGCTGCTGCAGAAACCAGTCACGGACTTTAGAAAGTTTTATTTTGACAAGACAGGAAGCACGTACGTCGGTTAATATTGTCCCACAATGGTTTTTCTAACTGCGGCTGCGCACCACCTGGCCTCCGCTAAAAGAGAAGGACGGTGCGTTCCATGCACCTCAAAAAACGAGGACATAGCAGGAAAACAATGAAGTAATCGATGTAACCATGGTTTTAACCGATGAGAGACATCGGAAGATACATTGCGATACAGCCGTCAGTTATAACCGATGCGCACTGAAGCTACCTGTGCAGTCGCATCGCTAACGTCATGAACGAACCACTGGTTCATATCGGTGAATCTCTCCATCCCTACTGGAGAGAGGAGTCATTGTGTGTGTGTGTGTGTGTGTGTGTGTGTGTGTGTGTGTGTGTGTGTGTGTGAGAGAGAGAATGTAGACAAAGGAGGATTTAATTGAATGATAAAATGACAGAGAAAGAAGAAAAACTAACACTAAGGAGTGAGAGGGGTGGATAAATTACAGAGGGCATAAATAAAAAATTATTGAGGGGGGAGCAGTAGTCATAATGTATGCCTCAGGATGAACAGGAGGGTGTGTGGGGCATTAGAGGAGAAGACAAAATAAAGAAAACGGTGTAGAGACGAGGAGTTAGAGGCCGGAGGAGATGCAGGGGGAAGGAGGCTGATGGAGAGAACAAGTGGGGTGGGGTGGTGGTGGTTTACCTGCAATGTGCCCGAGGGAGAGAGAGACAGGAGTGTTGTTGCATGAAAACAGCGTGCAAAAAAGATTTGAGAAGAGGACGGATGGGGTCAGCTGGAGCGCCTGCAGCGAGTGGATGCAGAGAAGGCGACAGATGGGGAGCGGATGAGAGCATGCCGAAGGTTTTATGCTATAATTGGATATTGGCACTCAAGACTTTATCTGATTGGTTTTCTTTGATTTTCAAAGATTCGCTTAAACCAGATAAACAGGGAGGGGCTTCTATCAGCATTTAATCTGGGAACCTTGATTTCTTTAATGTGAAAGTCTCAAAAGTAAAGCATCGTGTTTCTGATATTTGATGTAAATGATGCTAAAAAATGGAAAAATACAAAGAATGAACCTGAAAATGTGAAGAATTGTCAAGAAACAAGTTCCATCCATCCATCCATCCATCCACCCACCCACCCACCACTGCTTATCCAGAACCAGGTCATTAACCCACACTTCCCCCTTCCAGTTCTTCCAAAGGGACTTCAAGGCCTTTGTGGACCAGCTGTGAGATCTAGTCTTTCCAACTTTACCAGATGTCCAAACCACCTTCACAGATTTCTCTCAATGCAGACAAGCAGCAGCTTATTTCTAAGCTTCTTCCAAATAACCAAACTTCCCACTCTTTCCCTAAAGGCGAGTTCAGGTATGATGTCCTTCTGTCAGACATGACTTCACCACAACAGACTGGTACATATTGGCCCCAGTCCACACACCAATCACCTGCTCCAGTCTATCCTTACTGGATCAGACTCAAGAACCCTTATGATGACCTCAAGAACAAGGAACCAAAAGTGCATTTCCACTCTTCAACCCAGAGCCCTTTAAGTCTGGTGATTTCTTTTACAGGGTATATACAGTAATCCTTAAGTTAAATTTACTACTTTTTAATACCTTTTTTACAACCTTCAGAATGTTTTTTAAAAACATCATGACACTGAATTGCAAGTGTTAATCAGTGACCTTTCTATTATTTACACAGACGGTTAAGCGTGCCGTGTTCTGAGATGATGCCAAACGACCACTGAATATGACGTCATCATTTTCAGACAGAGACAAGATCTTTGATTATGTGCCCTAGTGGTGCGACGGATCAAGAAACTCACGGTTTGGATCATATCACGGATATGAGTCATGGGTCGGATCATTTTTTGGATCAGAACAAAGAAAAGAAAAAAAAAGACAAATAACTTTGCTCTCTTATTAATTTTGTAGAACACTTAGTGCAACATTTTTCTGCTCAATGCTCATTAAATACAAACAACATTTAACTCAAGACTCATTTAATGCAGTTACGTCATAAAATCTATAACGTCAAAGATTTTTTAACTGAATGATTCTGACTATGTAGAATGAACATGTCAGATATTCAGTAGAATGTTCTCATGGATATCTGGAATGTTAATTTCTACTAGGAACAATAGAATTAGAGATATCTGGAATACACATCCAGTCTGCCTAATAAATGTTAAAAAGGCCACCGTAGGTTTTTAGGGATTCTGAGATATCTCAAACTTAATTCCTACTAGTGCCGTTGTTATATTGGATATCCTTTATTATAATTTCTAGTAGTAACAGCATAGCTGCTGATGTCTTTATTTGCAATTTTGACTAATAAGAACACAGTTCGTACTAGGATCAATGAAAGTATTGTGTTCGTTTTTGCCGTTTGTATCATCTTTGTATTTTACAGGGAAGCCAAAATGCTCCCATACATGCGACTTAAACGATGCCGGTTGTGGTTTTTTAAGATCCTTTCCTCCTCCACTAGCCATGACCACCGCTGTGCTTTTCTCGTTTGAACAGGTGGCGCCTCGGTCTTCCATGTGACCGATCCGCGGACCCTTGTGCGTGCAGTTGCACCCCTAAAGCCCATATTTAAACGAACTAACGTGAACTTAAGCATATAGAATTTAAATCAGAATAGGACACCTGATAGTCTGAAAAAATAATACCTAATTTGGAAAAAATAATACCTCTGAGACCAAATTTAACACTTTTAATGGCCTTAAATTTGACCATTTTTATTTATCACTTTTTAAAACCCCGCGGACACCCTGTTTTAGCCCTGGTTTGTTGCATCTCCACTAACGTCTGATCAGATGTACTAGGTCATTAGTGTTGGTGTTTGGCAGTTGCTTCAGTTCTTCCATATGGACATGCTTTATTAATAGTCACTGGGAATGCTGGGAAAAGATGAGAGCAACACATCCAGGTACTTTGCTCCTGAGCAAAGTTTCCACTCCTTATTTGGGGACAAACCAAACCCTCTGGTTTTAACTGAAGTTTAAGCAATAAAAAAAGGTTCCAAAAGTGCAAACATGTCTGAAAATGCTCTCCCTAGACTAGGTATATCAAGGCCTACCACTGGAGACAGCACCTGGTGACTGGGCTTTAACCCATAAGAACCTCCTCCTGTGGATCCACCACCTTCAGGAGATGCCATGAGGGACTAGTGCTTTGTGTATTGTGCAGCAGAAAATACCTTAATGATGTGTTCCTCTGAAACTGGCTCTAGATTTGTAGAATGTTTCCTTTTTGTGAAGTTTTTAAGGACTAATAGACCCAGCCTTCATTAAAGGTTCCATATCATGAAAAATCCACTTTTTACCAGGTGATGTTGTCATTTCCTCATGAGAAATACCCACAAACCTTTTTTTGGCTGCACTCATGCATTTTCCCGTCTCAGCTGCAATTTGGTTGATGTCAAGATTTTTCCTGCAAACGGGTGAAAGTAGCTCACATCAGGCATTCTCCTCCCCCTGAACCTGGTCTGGTCTCGGTTCTGAAACCTGGATATTCTGACAAAATACTTCTGCACTGGGGACAAAACACTGCCGTAAAAACAATGCGTCCCGTTTACAAAGATGCATGTAATGGCGAGCACAGGATATGTATGTTAGACGAGAACTGTTTTGTGACAGATTTGGTGGTGCAGTGGTTAGAGTGTCAGGCTGGCATGTAGTTTTGCACCGGTTCGCCTCCCGGTCGCGGCAGTAACTTTTTTCTTCTTTTTTAGCGATACTTGCCAGTATTATGTTTTCAACCCTTTATTGGTAAAATGTTTAAAATATACGGACTAATCTGTTTTTTTCTTTCTTTGTTTCTTTATCCAGAGTGAGTCCATGTGAGGTGAGCAGAGTAAATCAACTAAATGCTGCTTGGAAACGACCAAATTCAAAGATCTTTAGAGACACAAAATATTGTGCAGAAAAGAATCAATAAAACTAAAATATAAACAAATGAAATCTGCTTCAGCTGGATAAATAGATCACTGCCGACACCACCAAGAGTCGAACCAGCATCAGTCATCCATCCATCTTTTTCCGCTTATCTAGAGTCGGGTTGCGGGGGCAGCAGCCTAAGCAGAGAGGCCCTGACTTCCCTCTCCCCAGCCACTTGGGCCAGCTCTTCCGTGGGAATCCCAAGGCGTTCCCTGGCCAGCTGAGAGACATAGTCGCTCTAGCGTGTCCTGGGTCTTCGTTTGGGTCTCCTCCCGGTTGGACGTGCCCGGAAAACCTCACCAGGGAGGCGTCCAGGAGGCATCCTAACCAGGTGCCCGAGCCACCTCAACTGGCTCCTCTGAATGTGGAGGAACAGCGGGTTTACTCTGAGCCCCTCCCGGATGACCAAGCTTCTCATCCTATCTCTAAGGGAGAGCCCAGACACCCTGTGGAGAAAACTCATTTCGGCCGCTTGCATCCGTGATCTCGTTCTTTCGGTCACTACCCAAAGCTCGTGACCATAGGTGAGGGTAGGAACGTAGATCAACCGGTAAATCGAGAGCTTGGTCTTCCGGCTCAGCTCTCTTGTCACCACGACAGACTGGTACAATGCCCACATCACTGCAGACACAGCACCAATCCGTCTATCGATCTCACGCTCCATCCTTCCCTCACTCGTGAACAAGACCTTGAAGATACTTGAACTCCTCCACTTGGGGCAAGACCTCGTCCCTGACCTGGAGAAGGGATTCTATCCTTTATTGACTCAAGACCATATGTCTCGGATTTAGAGGAGCTGATTCTCATCCCAGCTGCTTCACACCCGGCTGCAAACTGCTCCAGCGAAAGCCGGAGATCAGTCTGACGAAGCCAACAGGACCACATCATCTGAAAAAGCAGAGACCTGATCCTTAGGCCACCAAAACGGATCCCCCCACCACCTTGGTTGCACCTAGAAATTCTGTCCATAAAAGTTATGAACAGAATCGGTGACAAAGGGCAGCCTTGGTGGAGTCCAACTCTCACCAGAAACGAGCCCGACTTACTGCCGGCAATGCGGACCAAGCACTGACACTGGTCATACAGGGACCTAACAGCCCGTATCAAGGGGCCTGGTACCCCATACTCCCAGAGTACCCCCCACAGGACCCCTCGAGGGACACGGTTGAAAACATTCTCCAAATCCACAAAACACAAGGGTATAGAGCTGGTCCAGTGTTCCACGGCCAGGATGAAAACCACATCGCTCCTCCTGGTTTCAAGGTTCGACTATCTGATGGACCCTCCACTCCAGAACCCGTGAATAGACCTTAACAGGGAGGCTCAGGAATGTGATCCCCCTGTAGTTGGAACACACCCTCCGGTCCCCCTTTTTAAATAGGGGGACCACCACCCCGGTCTGCCAATCCAGTGGAGCTGCCCCCGATGTCCACATGATATTGCAGAGCCGTGTCAGCCAACACAGCCCCACAACATCCAGAGCCTTAAGAAACTCTGGGCGGATCTCATCCACCCCTGGAGCCTTGCCACCGAGGAGCTTTTTGACCACCTCAGTGACCTCGGCTCCAGAGATTGGGAGAGCCCAACCCAAAATCCCTCTGCTTCCTCACTGGAAGACGTGCCGGTGGGATTGAGGAGGTCTTCGAAGTACTCCGCCCACCGATCCACAACGTCCCGAGTCGAGGTCAGCAGGACACCGTCACCACTGTAAACAGTGTTGGTAGTGCACTGCTTTCCCCTCCTGAGGTGCCGAATGGTGGACCAGAATCTTCTTGAAGCCTTACGGAATTCTTGCTCCATGGTCTCATCAAAGTCCTCCCATGCCCGGGTTTTTGCCTCCGCGACCACCCGAGTGTCCAAGACATGTGGCCGCAGATCAGATAAGACAACAACAAAGTCGATCATCGAGCTGTGGCCTAAGGTATCCTGGTGCCAAGAGCACATATGGACACCTTTATGAATAAAGGTATAAACATGGTGTTCGTTATGGACAATCCATGACGAGCACAAAAGTTCAATAACAAAACACAGCTCAGATTCAGATCAGGGGGGCTGTTCCTCCCAACCACACCTCTCCAGGTCTCACCGTCATTGCCCACATGAGCGTTAAAGTCCCCCAGCAGAACGAGGGGGTCACCAGAAGGACCAGCACACCCTCCAAGGACTCCAAAATGGGAGGGTAGTCTGATCTGCAATTTGTTGCATAAGCACAAACCACAGTCAGGGCCCGTCCCCCTACATGTAGGCGGAGGGAGGCTACCCTCTCCTCGTTCACCGGGGTAAACCCCAACGTACAGGCACCAAGATGGGGGGCAACTAGTATGCCCACCCCTGCTCAGCGCCTCTCAGTGGGAGCAACTCTAGAGTGGTAGAGTGTCCAACCCCAGCATCAGCAGATGGCAAAATAAGACAAAAGGCAGACACTTATACCTCTGGACTACCAAAGCCAATACAAAAGCAGGTTCACCTAAGACACTGTTATTAGCACGTTTTGTCGTGGCAGGCATGGGCAGAGCTTTGCTGAAACAAAGCATTTTCATTTCCAGGTATAAATTCAGGCTGACAAAAAGAACATCTTAATAGTGCCAACGGTAATATCCATCCATTTTTTGCCGCTTATCTGGAGTCGGGTCGCAGGGGCAGCAGCTTAAGGAGGGAAACCCAGACCTCCCTCTCCCCAGCCACTTGGGCCAGCTCCTCCGGGGGAATCCCAAGGCATTCCCTGGGCCAGCTGAGAGACATAATCTCTCCAGCGTGTACTGGGTCTTCCTTTGGGTCTCCTCCCGGTTGGACGTGCCCGGAAAACCTCACCAGGGAGGCGTCTAGGAGGCATCCTAATCAGATGCCCGAGCCACCTCAACTGGCTCCTTTTGATGAGGAGGAGCAGCAGGTCTACTCCGAGCCCCTCCCGGATGACCGAGCTTCTCACCCTATCTCTAAGGGAGAGCCCAGCCACCCTGCGAAGAAAACTAATTTCGGCCACTTGTATCCGCGATCTCGTTCTTTCGGTCACTACCCAAAGCTCGTGACCATAGATGAGGGTAGGAACATAGATCGACCGGGAAAAATTGAGAGCTTCACCTTCTGGCTCAGCTCTCTCTTCACCGAGGGACGTAATCGAACACCTTCTCCAAATCCACAAAACACATGTAGATTGGTTGGGCGAACTGCCACGCACCCTCCAGGACCCCCCCAAGGGTATAGAGCTGGTCCAGTGTTCCACGGCCAGGACGAAAACCACATTGCTCCTCCTGAATCTGAGGTTCGACTATCCGATGGACCCTCCTCTCCAGAACCCCTGAATAGACCTTACCAGGGAGGCTCAGGAGTGTGATCCCCCTGTAGTTGGAACACACCCTGCGGTCCCCCTTTTTAAATAGGGGGACCACCACCCCGGTCTGCCAATCCAGTGGAACTGCCCCCGATGTCCACGCAATATTGCAGAGCCACGTCAACCAACACAGCCCCACAACATCCAGAGCCTTAAGGAAATCCGGGCGGATCTCATCCACTCCCGGAGCCTTTCAACTGAGGAGTTTTTTGATCACCTCTGTGACCTCTGCTCCAGAGATTGGAGAGCCCAACCCAAAATCCCCAGACTCTGCTTCCATCCTGGAAGACGTACCGGTGGGATTGAGGAGGTCTTCGAAGTACTCGGCCCACCGATTCACAACGTCCCGAGTCGAGGTCAGCAGCACACCCTTCCCCACTGTAAACAGTGTTGGTAGTGCACTGCTTTCTCCTCCTGAGACGCCGGATGGTGGACCAGAATCTCCTCGAAGCCGTACGGAAGTCTTGTTCCATAGTCTCACCAAACTCCCATGCCTGGGTTTTTGCCTCCGTGACCACCCGAGCCGCATTCCGCTTGGACTGCCGGTACCTATCAGCTGCCTCCAGAGTCCCACGGGCCAAAAAGACCTGATAGGACTCTTTCTTCAGCTTGACAGCATCCCTAACCACTGGTGTCCACCAGCGGGTTCAGGGATTGCCGCCACGACAGGCACCGGCCACCCTGCGGCCACAGCTACGGTCAGCCGCCTCGACAATGGAGTCACGGAACATGGCCCATTCGGACTCAATGTCCCCTGCCTCCCCCGGGATGTGTTTGAAGTTCTGTCGGAGGTGGGAATTGAAGCTCCTTCTGACAGGAGACTCTGCCAGACGTTCCCAGCAGACCCGCACAACACGTTTGGGTCTGCCAGGTCTGACCGGCATCTGCCCCCACCATTGAAGCCAACTCACCACCAGGTAGTGGTCAGTTGACAGCTCCACCCCTCTCTTCACCCGAGTGTCCAAGACATGCGGCCGCAGATCAGATGAAATGACAACAAAATCGATCATCCTGAAGTTATCCTGGTGCCAAGAGCACATATGGACACCTTTATGCTTGAACATGGTGTTCGTTATAGACAATCCATGACGAGCACAGATGTCCAGGGTTTCCCCCAGCGATATTTTAGCCTGGCGGGCCGCCAGGCTTTGCGTGCCCCCCCGCCAGGCTAAGCGTCACTTATTTATTTATTTTAAAGTTTTTTTAATGCACCAAACTAACATTTAAAATGTTAAATTTAGTGCTGAAACAAATACTCGAATGTTTCTATTAAAAAAATTCCTCACATCATTATTATTTACTGATTCGAGGCGTTATTAAATGCGTAACGCAGCCGGACTCTAATTTACACGGACACATTTTACTGGAGCACAACGTTGGATATCACCGGTGATCGCGACAGCATGGAGGACAATGGAGAAAATGATAAAGGCAAAAGGCAAAGGTGGTCCAAAGTTTGGGACCATTTTAAACTCAGAAGAAGAGAAAACATGGTCGAGTGTCTCCACTGTAAAATGGAGTTGTCTTACCATAACAGCACAACTTTATGCTTGAACAGGAAACCGCTTCAGCCAGCCGAATCCACGACCAGGTAGGCTAATGCTAATACCATAGACATAGGCTAATACATAGCACGCACGCTAAATTTTGTCACGTAGGGACCGGAAAAAACACATTAATCGTGTTCACGTTAAACTAAGACTGAATAAACTCTACAACTGAAAGAAAAATCGCCATCATCCTGTTTATGTAGATGGCTGCAGCTGCTGCAGCGGTGTGGAGCAGGGACGCAGCTAATACCTGGAGTCATTACTGCGGCTCAGTGTGATGCTGCCCATATGGCAGGCCATTATAGCATATAATTTACTAACATATCTATCTTTGAATATAATTTTAGGTTGAATTATTGCCAATCTGTGTATATTTAGAAAAATATGACGCATTGTTACTAGTAGAAATTAGTAACATTTCTACTTGAAGTTTGATTTTGAAACACAAACTCAGAATTTTTTCCTCCGTTTTGAAAGGTCGTCAAATAGAATATTTTATTGACAGAGGATTCGATAGAATATTCGAATACTAAAATATTAAATAGCTGTAAACCTAGTTAATGCAGGAGATAGGTGTAGGAGACTGTTTTCATGTTCAGCCTGCATGAAAAACTCAGAGTGATTGATTATAATCAGAAATAATCATAAAAAAATGTTTGTTCAGTGAAGCACACCTTTAAAATGAAGAGGGGTCTTTAACCAGCAAATCTGACTTTAACAGCATCTGGTGATACAACAGCACAATAGCAACATCTTACGATGGATAAGTGAACAGGGTGAGAGGTCAGGTGTATGTTCCATTATCTGAATTGTATTTTTATGTGTCTGGTAAACCATATTTCTAGATTGTGCCTTTTTGTAAGACAAATAAATATTGTTAATAAATGGTTTATAACACCACGTACTAGTCATACTTTTAAACTTCCTGACAACTTTTTTTTTTTACAAAAACACCGTGGGTCGCCCGTGGGCTTGTCTACCACCGGGCTTTGCGAGTTTTCTGGGGGAAACCCTGGATGTCCAATAACAGAACACCAATGGCAATATTTTATCATATATTGTGCCTACCTTTGCTCTCAAAAGTTTAAAATAGCATGATCTGGAATCTTTAAAGAGTAAAGAATCTCATCTGTGTCCAGGGTTATCATATTTATGCTGAGGGTGTTGATATTGATTCAGAACATCAAAGTTACCATTAACTGCTTTTAGCAGCACCTTTAAATAGAGTATTTTCTTTCCTCTTGTCTTTACATGTTGGTAAAGTTACAGTGACAAGGAAAATCCTGGATGATTTTTTTATTCACAGGTTTTTATGTCATGGATGGTCCTTCTTACCTGTGGCGAAATGTCGGTGGTAGAGTGGGAGGGGAGGTGGAAGGGGCGGCCAGGCTGGGTGAGTAGGGATGGTACGGCGTCTTCTTCAAAGCCTGGATCAGGTTGTGCCTGTACTCAGGATCTATGGACCACAAGGAGCCTTTACCTATGCTCTGTTGGAGAGAAGGGAACAAAGAGGAGAAAGACAGATGAGATAGTGTTATTGCAAGTGTTATCTGGCTCCCCGAAGCACATCACAAACACAGCAAAGCATCCTGACCGCAGCCAGGATGTGGAAAACCCAAAGTTCAGACCTTATTTACCAAAGACACCCAGACACACAACAAATCTGCCTTCCTGCTGAGAGAAAAACCAAATACAAAGATCTGTGCCTCTCTTGGCTCAAACACTAAGAGATTACAGCCTCTTGCCCCAAAAACCTCTACCATACAAACATTACCATATTCCCAAGATGGAAAACACTGGAAGGAATGGAATTTAAAACACCCTCACTGTTTTCTGATTCCTAGCCATTCCTCAGAGAAGAAACAGAATCACGACACTTCTCTCTGATTAAGACAGAAAAACTTTAAATTTTTTCCTTCCAGAGGCGATGGTGTATATTTTTAGATCAAAGCACCCCCCACCCCCACCTCACCTAATGAAGCTGTTGGCTTCCAATCTAAGTGAAACCAGCATATAGATTACAGACAGAGGCCTCAGAGAAAATACACTCTGTCTGAGTGGAGCGGCTTTTTCATGCTGCTTTAGTCTGAGTGTTTGTGTTGGACAAACCAGGAAGAGTAGGGAGGGGAGGGAAGTAGATATAAAAAGTCAAAAAGAAAGATGACTGAGGACTTCTGCTCTAAATACTACAACTACTACTGTAGACACACATATATATATATATATATATATATATATATATATATATATATATATATATATATATATACATATTTATTATGTATATAGATATATATAATGTATATATTTTCTGAAATACAATCTGAAATACTCAGACCAGCCCGTCTTGCACCAACAACCATGCCACATTCAAAATCACTTAAACCACCTTTCCTCCCCATCATGCCTGAATGCATTGAGTTGCCACCATGTGATTGGCAGCAGGGGTCGTAGACCTTTTCTAGTGGGTCTCTGGTCAGTTTATTTACTTTGGCTTATATAATGAAGGAGATGTGAATTTAACTATTGGAATGTATCATTGTTTCCATTTTGTTTTAATAAAGTTAGAAAAAAAAGTTTATAAACACCAACCCACTGAAGGGGCAATGGCCGACAGAGAGCAAGTTTTCACTGAGCTGGAACCGATTTATATCCAGGAATGAAAACTTTTGTTGCAAAGAATTCAATGGGAGCATTGGAGACAGCGGTGACGGTGGAATGTCCGTCCACTGACGCTGTTGTTGGGCTGACCAATCACAGATGAGTGCTCTCCATTGTGTTCAACTGATAGTTTGGACTCTACTCTGTCCATACCTGTCTGTGCTGCGTGCTCCGCACCTCCGCAGAGAATGAAGAATAAATTAGGCGTGGGTACAATTTTGAGGTTTTTTTTTCTTTTAATTTGAAATATGTCACAATAAAATACCCACACTACCTACCTAAAGCCAAGCAGAGCTTTAGATTTATTTTTTAACTACAGCATATAGGGCCTTTCCTCTACGAGGATTCATATACATACATTACCAAAACACAATTGGCTATCTTTTGTTAAAATTTGCAAATTTTCATGAAATTTCTGATATTTTTATTTGAAATATTGAAATTTTATTACTCCAGCATATGAGTTTTTTTTACTGTTGAATAAAATGTTGTTCAATTATTAAACACGGAGGTCAGAAAAAAATAATGGAATCTGAGGACAAAAAAGGTTTCATAAGTCTCTATATCAGTAATAATTCATTAATACAACTAATTAAAACTTGTCTCAGCTCCTGAATTTGTTTAAAGAAGAATGCACTCAATAGACTGGCAAGTCATCCAAAATACACTGCCTGGCCAAAAAAACTCTGCCACGACTTAGGAGGTAATGAGTAACGAACCAGGGACTAATGGGTAGTTAACCAGTAATTACTGGTAAAAACACCCACCAGTCTTATTCAGGGACTAATGTGTAGTTATCTAAGGAACAGAAGAGCAACTAATCATTACTCACTCAGTACCTAACCATTAACTACTTTTTTAATGATCCAATCTTGACAAATACCTGAATTCTTAAAAATAAAATAAAATAAATTAAACAACCATCTTTTAAATTATGACTTTATGAACATAGCTATCTAATGTCCAAACTCCACTCAGGATAGATGAGAATTGCAGAAAAAGTTTTTATTATAGAAACTGTACAGTTTGCCAGGATTCATGGGGCTCAAATAGTGAAAGAGTGGTTCAGGGAGCATGAGACATCATTTTCACACATGGATTGGCCACCACAGAGTCCAGACCTGAACCCCATTGAGAATCTTTGGGATGTGCTGGAGAAGGCTTTGTGCAGCGGTCAGACTCTACCATCATCAATGCAAGATCTTGGTGACACATTAATGCAACACTGGATGGAAACAAATCTGGTGACGTTGCAGAAGCTAAAGACGGTCCAACAAAATATTAGAGAGTGTAACTTTTTTTTTTTAGTTGGCGACTTTTTTTTGACCAGGCAGTTTATGTAAATATGTAGTGTGGACAGGAACCATAGACAGAGCTGGAGCCAAATCTACGAGTGTCTCTAAATGTCTCCACAGGACAGCACTAGAACCAATAAGAGTAACGAACAGCACTAAGTCAGTGGGGTAGACTGCCATTCACCATCCAAGAAGAAGAAGCAAATACATAATTTTTTCAATAAAGAACTTAAGTACCTTTATCTGCTCATGTCTTGAGTTGCTGAGGCTACAATGAAGCGTGGCTTGACCGACCTGCTGGGCAAAATCTTCTGCTGTTGCTACAGTTTCTCTAGATTTCTAGGCTATGCACTCAGTTAATCAGAATTTAATTCACTTTTTAAATAACTTGAAAGTAAGAATATGAACATGATGACTCCCTGGGAGGAGAGACTCTGATGAAGACATAACAGTTTGGAAAAGTTACCTTTTGTTTCCACATTTTTTTATATTTGGAATTGACTTTGTTCGTCAGCCGTTAACGCCTGCAGCTCACACTTGGAATTCATTTTCTGTTCTTCTCTGTCGCTTCTATCTCTGTTCAGCCCATTTTCAGTGTTTTCACTGAGATCAGACACAAACAAGTGCTAATTTCTTCAACCTGCTGCTGGTATGTAATTAATGCTGTTTGCGTTGTGAATCTGAAATGAGCAGACAGCAAGAGGAATGAAGACTCTGTTTGACGCACAAGGGTTGAGGTTAGGGTCAGAGGAGACACTGCTCTAGGGTGACGGACTCCCACCATCCACTAACACCCTCCTCCTTTCAGGCAGAGGTTTGAGCAGCTTTAAAACCTGGACGATGCTGAAGAACAGCTTTGTCCCTGAACTCTGACCCTTCAGTTGTCCTTTGCACTTTGCTCACTGGAGTTGGTGTTCATTTATGATATTGGACGTTTTATCAATGCCAGGCTGGAACACATTTCAAATCTGCCGTTCTATCCTGATAAAACACATTTTTGATTTTATGTTTTACTACTTGCAGCCCTATTTCTAAAGAAAGACGCTCTCTGTGTCTCCTGATCCCAGGATGTCCGCTGAAGCCAGAAAGCCCACTCCGACCCCCTACAGACTCCAACATCAGGACAAGTCAAGAAGCTAATGGGATGTGTGTCGACTTTTGATTTGTGTCCTCCCCTGTCTGGATCTTTGCATTAGTATGTCAGCCGTGTTGAACACAGTCCACACGCGTCTAGCTCTGTGTGTGTGTGTGTGTGTCAAGTTCCCTGGGGAGTGTGATATTACCCAGCATGGTCTGCTCCTCGGAGAGCCTCTATTACTGCCAGCAAAGCTCCTCCTGGAGAGCATGGTATTGCACACACACACACACACACACACACACACACACACACACACACACACACACACACACACACACACACACACACACACACACACACACTCCAACAGAGGTGACCCCCACTGGGCCTAAATTTCCCCCTGCACCTTCAGCCTGCCAGTGTTTTGGCTTTCTCCAGGTGTGTGTGTGTGTGTGTGTGTGTGTGTGTGTGTGTGTGTGTGTGTGTGTGTGTGTGTGTGTGTGTGTGTGTGTGTGCTTGCCAGGCGATTAAATCAATGCTCTCTCCTGAATCTGTCTGCTGGGGCTCTTGCTTCTGCCAACCAGACGGCCAATCAAAACGCTCAAAGTGTAGACCCCCCTCCCCAGCAGCAGATAGGCCAATCACATGGTGCATCTCACAGGAAGGGTCTGTAACCTGGGTTATAGCAGTCGCCTTGGCAACAGGCATTATCTAAGCATGGAAGCGAGAGAAGGTAAAATTGACTTTTCATTTCCTAACAAAGTCACAAAATTAAGAGGCAGACGGCCCGTGTGATGTTAGAAATTGGTTTCTGAAGGGATCTGTCTTTTATTTGACAGGTTCTGGAAATGTGTTGGATGGACCTGGAAGCATTAAAGCAGGTGATGAAGAAGAGTTAGTGATTTTTGTCTTGAGTCTTCCATCAAAAGATTGAAATGAGCCATTTATTTTCGTCCCTACTCAACGTTCCGACGCTGTATGTTCTGGAAAAAGTCACGCTGCGAATGAGCAGGATTACAAAACAAATGCTCCACCAGTGGAGAGGTTTGCCCCTGCTTTAAGACAGAACCCACAAAGTATGAAACTAAACCTGACAAGGAATTAGACTTTAAAAAGCATTACTCCTAAAATGGAATGGGGCTGAATTGATTTACAGAGAAGCAGTGCTTTTAAGTCTCGGGAAAACGTACAGGTATTTACCAGATGAAGGAAGCATACTGCCTTGGACACATCAGGATGGAAGTAAGAGGGGAGAAAGGAGAAGAGTGAGAGAGAGGGATGATTGTGAGCTGCTAACATCTGTTTCCTGTGTTGTATAAGCTGTGGGGGCCGCTCTCCCAAATGGGAGATATTAAAAGAGTCCTGCTGCCACTGACCCCGCTGGTAACAGCCACACTTCTGTTGCTGCATTCTTGACTGCACTAGTATCCCATGGCACGCACATTTACCTGTCACAGCTCACCATGACTCACCTAACGGACACTAAAATAGCTTTTCATTATGCAATAAACCCATGAAATATTTCACAGAAGGAAAGTCCTATCAGCACAACCTGGTGTGGACACACTCAGTGAATTTGGGGTTAGAGGGGAACTTTTACAACTCCAGCGGTGGACATGTCCCACTCAGCGATTACAGAGCGACGAAAGAGATCCTAGATACGAGTGGCTGAAATGATCTGTAGGCTGAGCCTCGTCATCCAGGTGGAGCTCGGCTCCTCCACATCTAAGGGAGTCAGCTGACATGGTTCGAGTGTCTGACTAGGACGCCTCCTTCTGGGCAGGTCCCACTGAGAGGAGACCAAAGGGCAGACCCAGAACCTGTAGGAGGGATTACATTTTCTCTAGGTTTTGGGAATGATAATCTCTAGAAGGAGCTGGAGAGTACCACTAGGAATTTTGTCACTAAGTATCGTTGAAAGATATTTTAAGAAAACAACTTTTTTGCTAAGCCTCGACAAATATCATCATCTAACAAAAAAACCCTTTAAAAACTTTCAACATTATTGAACTAGAAGAGCTTCTGTAAATTAGTACAAGTAATTCACCACAGAGCTACAACCCAATACTAGGATCCACGTAGCTGCCATTCCTGTACAAAATAATAAAAAAGATTAATAATAAACTACAGGACAAGCATTGAATATTAGGTCATATATGCAGTAAAGATAAGGGAACTACATGTTTAAATATATTTATAGCCAAAGATGCTAACTTTTCATACAGTCGGAGGCATTTCGAGAGCCAGGAGACGTTTAGAAGTGGGATTATTTCTGCTGGTGAGGCAGCCTAATATGGTATTTCTGCATAGACCATGTGACAAACTTGCAAACAGGACATAGGATGAGTTGGGTTTAAAGGGAGACTAGGCAGTTTTGGCTTTAGCACCCCCTAGTGTCCGTTCGTAGAACTGAACGTGAAACTTCTCTCCTCTCTGTGCGTTGGTCTTTCTAACACCTTAATCTAACTGCTGAAATGTCTCCTCAGCCTTCATTAGTGTCTACAGGAGCGGTTCATCACTAAATCAAACACATCAGCTGTGTTCATGTTCAAATTTTAGGTCGGGCCAATCACAGAGACGCTGGGCGGGCTACGAAGACGGTGTCGCTTCAGGAATGGCGCTCGTTTGAAGCGGCTTTGGTGTCGACTTTCAACAGTTTAGACATGGGCTTCTCTTTGAGACATGAGCAGATAGAAGCAAGGCAAGGCAACTTTATTTATGTAGCACATTTCATCCACAGAGGCAATTCAATGTGCTTTCCATTAGCGAGAATAGCATGAACATCAAAATTAATGTGACGGCACAATTAAAATACACAAATAAACTTAGACCAAATTAAATACACAGTTTGATTTCAGATTTAAAAATCAGAAAAAGACAAGCAGATACAGTGCAGAAGGCGTAAAGAAACATTCATTCATAGGCTGATGAATACATGAAGGCTTTCAAATGTTGATTCAAAAGTTACTAGAGTTGGGGCACATTTGAGGTCATGAGGAAGCTGATTCCATCCGTGTGCAACATAGTAGCTAAAAGCATCTTGTTTGGTTCTGACCCGGGTTTCTACCAGCTGACTGCTTCCTAAGGATCTCAGAGCCCTGCTGGGTGTAGATACTGGAAGGAGATCCAACATGTATTTTGGCCCCATGCCATTGAGTAGGGCTGGGCGATACGGCCTAAAATCAATATCACGGTATATTGAGGAGTTCACCTCGATAACGATAAACAGACGGTGACTACACGTATGAGCAAAAACAGAAGGTGTCCACTAGATGGGGCTGTCACTTGTATGAGTCACGTTGTCATGTGACTGGAGGTGGTTCAGCTTCTTAAAGGGACATGAACGTCGCCAACCTACACACATCTTTTCATTCTTTTATTACCAAATTTATTGAAGTGGGAAAATCAATATAGATACATTTTCGATTTATTGCCCAGCCCTACCGTTGAGTGATTTATAAACTAAGTATTTTGAAATCGTTTCTGTAGTTTACTGGTAACCAGAGATTTAAGAACAGGAGTTATGTGCTCGGTTCTCTTGGTTCTTAGCAGCAGCGTTCTGAATAAGCTGCAGTTCTTCTTCTACTTCATCAACGGTGTATGGAGAACTCCCTAATTGAATAGGTTACGTTGTTCTTTGCTCTGATTGGTCCTAGTGCTGTCCAATGACATGCAGAGACCATCTGAAAGACAGCTGTAGATTTCCGCCCCACGACCAAGCTCTGTCTATGGGTCGTGGCCAGACTAGGGTTCCACAAGTCTTCCCCAAAATCCAGTTGTTTTTAATGGAGAAAGTTCTTGTAGGATTTTTAAAATTGTGTCTAGGTCATACGATGTACAATTTTAAAATCACACAATTTTCAATTTAGCAACAAATTTTTATGTATAATTTGCACTTTTCTATGTCTAAGCTGTGGAGTATGAAAATGGACAAAAACAATGACATGTTTGCAGATGGAATGGTAATAAGTGAACTCACTTGAACTGCTACACCTCTGAGTGTTAAAATGTAAATGAATGTTTTAAGAATCAACTTAAAAATCAACTTACAAATTCCCAGAATTGTAAGCACTGAGGTCTTAAATATTTTTTATATGCTTGCATGTGTTTTTATTGTGTTGTGTATGTCGTCTGGATTTTTTATCTATATATTTGAAATGTCTTTTATTGTGATGTATGGGACTGTAGATGCGAATTAGCTTTAAGCTAAATCTAGTACAATGCATCAAATGGTAACATTTATGCTTAATATTGTACATGGTCCTCGAATAAAAGGAGTAAAAAAAAAAAAAAAAAAAAGAATGGAGGATGGATCTCCAGTGAACGGGCGAAGTGAAGTTCAGGGTGACACTTAAGTGCAACACAGAGACTTCATTTCCAGTCTCAGGTTACAAAACCGCCTGCTCTCTGTGCTGTGATTTCATAAGAGGCTTTGAGAGATGTGTGTGTGAGTGTGTGTGTGTGTGTGTGTGTGTGTTGCAACACTGATCTTCTGCACTGATCCACAACACTGAGGTCAACAACACTTGTCATTAAGGCATGTCATTCAGCACTGAGAAGAATTCTGTTTGTAAACAAAGCCATGGCAACCATGGGACTCACACGCTTTTATGCTCTGAGATACTAAGCTTACTCCCAACTAGTCTCCATCTAGTCATCTGCCTGGATATGACCCAGAAATACAGCCACTGGAACAAATAGGTTCCACTGTCATTTTAATCTCTACCACGGTCAAATGATGGACGTACAATATGGTGCTTCTCTTTCCCCCCTCAGAACCAGAACTTGACCTCCCCCGTTTAGCATCCCTCTCCTCTCATACACAGTGCTAGCCATGAGTAAAACCATAATGCAGCTTAAAAGAAACACATCTCGCAACCTGCAATTGGGAGTTCAGTTCAAACGACATAAACAGGGAAGGAAAGAGCAAAAGGAGGGAGAGGCGGGGAAAGAAAATGAAGGTGTTTTCACATGCAGAAATTCAGGGTGGAAGAGCTTTGAATGGCAGCGTCTGAGTGAGATTACACAGATTCTGTAATTGCAGCTTCAGATAAAGCACAGCTCTTGGCAGGTAGAGTAAGAGTGTGCAGAGATGTGGCCTCATTTCCACACCAACACTGCGTACGGTGTGTGAGCACTTGTAAGCATTCAGGCGTGATCAGGAGTGTGCAGATTTCTGTTTATTTGTGTGTCAGGCATGCACAAGTGTGTGTGTGTGTGTTGTGTGTGTGTGTGTGCAAAGAGAGAGGGGTTAATGAGCCTACTGTCTTAAACAGTGGGCAGTGACAAGAAAACAAAATGAGCAGTCCTTGCCAAAATCCCCCTTTGCACAAGCTGCTCTTTGCACACACGCACACGCACACACGCACACATGCACACACGCGCATGCATGCATGAGCACATATGTGCATATAACACAAGCTGATTGCACCCCCCACTCATCACCTCAGTGTCCAGCTGAAGCTCACACACATAAAGTCGGTAAATCAGTTTTGCCGTTACTACAGCAACAGCATACTTTTATGTCAACTGCAACCCAGTTACTATGGAGATATGTATACAAGAGAAACTCTGTGCTGCTGTAGTCAAGGGCTAGATGACAGCATAGCGTGTGTGTGTGCGCACACATCCATTTTGTTCCTGCACACACACACACGTATAGAAATAAACACACATATTCTGGTCAGTGAAAGCAAAAGGAGCTCTCGTATCATTTGGTATAATCTCAGTGAGCTGAACGGGCATTGATCCTCGCTGTTTGTCCCCCCCTCCACCCCCCCAACAACCCCTCGGGCAAGTCGGATACTAAAGTCTGCTGGCATCTGTGTTATTAAATCCTCCAGTATTAATTTAGCGCTAATTGGGTGAGGGATTCGCTCTCTGTCTACCCTGAGTGAAATCTGGATGGGAAAGCCGGTATTAAAGGCTAAATCAAGACTTAAATCAAAAGCGAAACGCTCTTCCCACCGGGGAGACACAGAACGTCGGAGCGAAAGAGAACTATGAAAGCAGAGATCATCAACTATTGATAAAGCCGATTCTCGTACAGCTGTAGACAAAATACAGAATGTGTTTGACTTCACGTTGAATGTGCCTGCAAATGGCTGATAAGTGTCTGACAGTGAATGAATGTTCAAACGCACACGGTAGGGTGAAGACCGGAGTTGTGGACAGAGGTCTCCATACCGTCACCATAGGCATGACCGTCTAAGGAATTTGGGGCTTTAAATGATTGATTTGGACTTTTCTTTTTTCTGGAATGATTTTACGACAGATGACGTCTATTTTTAAAAACAAGTTTGAATATATTCTTTCTTCCACACGTGGTCAGAATTATACATACAGGTATGTATTCCCGTTCACCTAAACCTTGTATGAGTGGTGCTGAAGGTTCTATGCTGATCATCTCCTCATTAGTGATCATAATCCACTGCAGCAGGTAGTTTCTCTTTGGGTTGGTTTTGACAGCATTTATTAGACTGACTCATGGGAAAAATGGTCAAGATGTTCAGGAACAACTCAGAAACCACCAAGGATTAAGGCTTATGTGAACTTGGAGCTAGTTTTACATCACCAAGAAAGAAGCTCCTGCTCCAATAGAGACACCTTGAACTGTCCACATGGAAAAATAAATGTCACCTGGGGAAATGTTGTATGGTCAGGCAAAGATTTGCATGTTTGGCCTCAGGGACCAGGAGCATGTTAAGATGAGTCAAGATGAAGCTTCAAACCAAAGAAGACTGACCCAGTTGTGAAGCGTGGTGGTGGTAGCATCATGATAAGATGTGTGATCAGTTATTACTCAGGGTAGGGGTTATTAGTGACTTTAGCCGCTGCTACAACACGTTTTAGCTACATGTCTGTAAAGTTGACTGACTTGTAGCTATTTTTGTACTATGTCATTTAGATGTGGCAGCCATTTTGAATCAGGCGGACTCCACACGATGAATCAAACCAATCTGCTCTTTGGAGAAAACCAACATCCATTAAAAGACTATCTGAGAGCTTGATTATAATCCATCCTGTGGTTCATGATGTTTTGCTAACAGACAAAGAAAGGCAAACACCTCACGACCTGCTTCTACAGGTGATAATAGAAAACTTACCCTGCTTACTCTACAACATAAATGCTTATTCCTCTAAACATGTTGGTCACTTCATCTGTGCTGGTTTGGTTGGTCTCCATTAGCCCACCCAAAGTCCAGGTATAAGAGTTGATTAATTAGGAAGAAACAAAACCTTAAGAGGGTCTAGTATTTGTAACTCAGAACTGACAGACAGACAGACAGAAAGGAGGTTCAACGTTTTGCAACTCCGGAAAAGCTTTGATAAAAACCCATTTCTTTACCTGACTGCGATCTTTATCCACCTTCTTGAAACACTTGTTAAGAGACAGATTGTGTCTCACAGAGTTCTTCCAGCCTGTAGGGGCACTTGCAAAGTAAGGGAAGTGCTCCAGAATCCAGCCATAGATATCCTTCACCGGCAGCCGCTTGTTGGGCGCATCTTCGATGGCCATGAAGATCAGACAGCTGAAGGAGTATGGGGGCTTTCGGTTGGCCCCTGCTGTTAGGTCGTAGGCCGAATGCGCATCGCCAAGCAGAGCATCATCTGGGGAGGGAGACAAGGATGAAGGCGAGCGGGGGTGCTGTCCGTCAGGGTCCTGCAGTGGGGAGACGCTACGCAGCCCAGAGTGGCTGAAGCTATTTAGGAGGTCGGTGCTCTCATGGAGCCAGGAAAGGCTAGTGAGCTCCTCATCCTCGGCTTTGGAAAAGGAGGCGGACAGGGAGAGGGAGAGATCGGCTGCCTCGGCCTCGGACGCAGCGGTGGCGGCATCCCCCTGTCGGTATGACGGGCTCATGCCCTGAGAGGCGCTGGCTCCACTACTGGGGCTCTGAGCCTTCTTACTGGGGGGCATGGTAGGTCCCATCCAGCCCAGGGCTCACTCCTAAAAAGGGAACATAAAAGAAACAAGGTCAGCTTAGCGCTTCACATAAAACCTTCACTTTAGAAAAGGTCAAGGGGGGGCATTTTTTTTATTACATCTGCAGTTAAGCTGGAAAATGTACATCATCATTTCCCTCTGGAGCTTTCTGTCTAATTCTGACTGGTACAGCAAATTTAGTGCTTCAGTGGTTGAGGAAACCTTGCCTTGTACAACTACCCTCTAATTACCAGTGTAACAGCAAAGTATTGACATTACACAGGGTTGCTGTCATAACACACGAAAACCGTTAAAGGTCTAATGGTTACAGGGACACGAAACCGTACCAATGATTTAATGTCTCTGCAGAAGAGGAAAATGTAATTGTCAAGGTGGTGCGACAACTGAATGCACAGACGAAGAAAAAACGTTAAAGTCCAAGATTTACACCATCAGAAGCAGCGTCCGATGGTGGGACTTAGTTCCACAGCGGGGCGTCCGTGACCAGTCCAGACCTGGTAATGATCTGAGTAATTTACCCAGAAAAGAAACAAATGAAAGTGTGAGTTCAAATCTATCCTCGCTCCAATCAGACCATTATCCTGCCACCATAAGAGCAACGCTGAGCTCGTTACATGCAGCCAGAGCGCAGTAATTGAAGGGGAACGGGTCCACAATTAGAAGGCTCACAACCAGGCCTTTGATTGTCCTCTAGCACGGACAGCTGTGGGAAGAACCCCAGCAGCAGCTAAATGTAATCTACTCACACCCAGCCTGAGGACACACACACATACACACACACACACACCAACAAATATGAAGGAAAACACGTGCAGAGACGAGCGTGCTCACAGCAGCCACAGCGTTTGGACACGGGGGATTAAGTTCTGATATGCTCTGGTGCGATCGCTTCCTAATCCAAGGTGATCATCGGCCGATCTGTCCCCTCACTCTTGGTGACTGACTGACAGCTGTCACCCAACCCGCTGTAGCGTGACAACGGTCTGCTCACTGCGGCTCTGGATGCTGCGTTTCCACGGTGACACAGAGCAAAACAACTCATCTCCGCTTCTCGTCTGCTCTTCCTCCTCTTTTCCTCCTCACTTTTTTATCAGCTCAGATAGCCGCTTTAACAGTGTTGACAGGCTGCTGAGCTAAATTTAGATTTGTGATGTACAGCCGCCGCGCTGCACAGCCGGCCAAGCCTGCAGTCACCTCGCCGCTCCATCCGACTGTCTCCATGGTGCAGGAAAATGCTTTGCGGAGTCGGCATGCCTTTGATCTCTTCTCTCCTTCTCCTTGTTCTCCCCCTGACGTCTGACAACATGTGCGCTCATTCAACAAGCTGTACCTGTCTGAGGTACGACGCTGTTGCACCAATATTGACATTGAGCATAATGAATTCAAATTGCTCCGGCAACGATAATGCTGCGGCTGAAAACAGTGAGCAGATAATCAAAGAGATGGGCAAGATGGAGAGGGTGTTCATGGAGGAGTGTGTGCCTTTGTGTGTTTTTGACACGCTTTGTCAGGGTGTGTGTGTGTGTGTGTGTGTGTGTGTGTGTGTGTGTGTGTGTGTGTGTGTGTGTGTGTGTGTGTGTGTGTGCCACCATGTCTCCCCTGAGCTCTCATAAAGCTTAACACACTTGCTCAGCTCTAAACAAACTTCCATGAAACTTCTACATCGGCCCCTCAGGACCAACTGCTAAAGGACAAATGCAGATATCGCTCAAGTTCAGACTAAATGACGCTTGCCATGTGTGCGTGTGTGAGTGTGTGTTTGCACACAAGTGTGTGTTAGGAGCATCCTCACATTTGTTTGACAGATGGGACTGTGATATTCTCTCTGTCTTCCTCATTCTCTGGATCTCTTTTGTGTTTGCGTGCTTTGTTTTGATTTGATTTGTGTTTGGCGTGTCCACACTTGGCTCAAAGTGTGTGTGTGTGTGTGTGTGTGTGTGCACATGCATGTGTGTGTGCTGTGGACTGTAAGCACACTGTGTGATGTGTCTAGTACATTCTTCAGGTAAAGCTCTGCACACACAGACATAACTGAAGGCAGCTGAAATCAGCCCGGTGTCTCTGTTCTCTCCGCGACCCCGGCACCATGCTGCTTCTGTTTGCACTCCGCTCCCTGAGGATACGGACTTTAAAAGACACCATTCATTTGGAATAAATGACTTTCTCCACTGGAAACACCATTCTTGAACTGTTAGTGGCTGGTAGTGCACTTTCACTATTATTAATCTGCCACAAATTACAGCAGATTCAAGGAAACACCGACAGGTAACAACAGCTTCAAATTGCACTCAAACTCAATACCTAAGAACTTAAATTGCCTTTTATTCATTAGCACAATGCAGTCAAGTGTACATTTTCTAATATTAAGGTGGCAAATTTAAAATGGACGTCTCTCTTCTGATTGGCTAACAGCAACACGACTCTACCACTGACTCTGTTTGCTCTGCAACGTTGATGTTTTATCTCCACAAATAACACAAGCCTGGAGGAGTTCTGCTGTGTGGTGGAGTAGCTAATGCTAACGGTTAGCTTCTACTAGCCCAGGCGTTCTCTGCTGTTTCCTGGACGCTAAACCAACAACAGCCTTCCCCGTCGTGAGTCAAGATGGGTGAGTCCATGAATTCTCATTTTCAACATGACATGCAATTGTTGTCAGGCTTTTCTAATCTGAGCTTCTCTATTTTCTACCGGCAGCTAATGCAGGAAATAGGGGTAGAAGATATTTTCCCGTTTAGCCTGCATGTCAAACTCAGAGTGACCGATCACAGAGGTGATTATTTGAGCACCCAGAGAGCTGCCTGGCCAGGCAAGATGAATTTCAACATTTCGTACATTTGAACACAATTCCATTCTCACATTTGTGAAAGAAAATAAAAATATGGTTTTTACAAATCCAATTATGGTTTTACATGTCACAATCAATGTTAAACAGATTCTGCTATCGGTGTACAATAATCTGGTCCTGGTCTGCGGTTTCCTACCTTTTTTAGTTGAGGAACCCCTTTGGCCTGTGTCCAAGACAAGCAAGCCCCCACCCCCACAACCCCAACCCGTGTACACACAAGATTAATTACAAACATTATGCAGACATACTGAGTTATACCTCTTATACAGAGTTTTGATTCTACTGTAGGGTGTGTTATTGGGAGTTTATAAATGTAATTTTTACAAATATAATCTTGGTAACCTCACAACCTCAGCACAGACAATATTGTGGAGACCCCAGGTTTGTAATCACTGGTCCAGGTGTCGTAGTTCTATAACAGCATCAGATTAAAGACGCTCAGGGAAATGGTTGGAATTGCCCTTTCCTAACTGGAAACCAGAAATTGGAACCAACTTCAGCTTTGTCTGAATTTCCACAACAGAACGACACTAAAAAGACCAGTAACATTATTAGATCAAGTTACAATTATTTTTACTTAATTTTCTACTAATATCAACATCCCATTAAAAAATATCCTGAATGTTTTTGCAAAATATTTATTTTCTTTTCTTCTTAATTTTAAAACCTAATAAAAACAAAATTGTTTTTTTTTTTAAATGACAACAAATTTCTTGGAGTAGATATTCAGGGGAGAAAAACTACATCACTGACTTTAATCTCAGAAAAAAGTCAGATACAATCGTAAAGTTCTGACTTTTTCCTCAGAATAAATCATCAAGGCTTTAATTCAATTATTTGAGCTGTGCTTTAAAAGGGTTTGGCTTGTATGAAGCAACCCAACCCCAGCACAGTCAGAGCCGTCCTGAAAAGCTTTAACCCACGATTAAACGCCTTCAGTCTTTATTCTAACAGCATTTTCTCCACCGTGGTCATCGCTCCATCCTCCAGGCTCACTCTGTCGTTTCCTTTTGGTTTGGTGGTTCGTGCTCTGGACCTGCGTTAAAGTCTTGCCTCACTGATTTCTTTATGCAAGATTTAAACATGAAACGAGAGACTGTAAAAACACGGGACAGTGTCTCAATTGGCAGGATGTGAAAACTAATGGAAACGTGGGACTGTCCCTCACAAGGCAGGACTCTTGGTCACCCTAACTGCAGCATATAGGTAACTTTTCATTTTAAACGTCTGTGCGATTAAACAAAACATTTCTTTAGATCAGTGCATTTCTGTTGACACATCATCTGAAGAAGGAGGATCGGAGGAAAGTGTTTTATCAGATTCAGGAGCTACAGCTAACGTGATCCAGTCACAGCTTTAGACGCGATGGGCAATCCACCAATTAGTTTCAATACAATTATACAACAGCTTTGATCATTTGGGGAAGTGTTTGAGGTGATTTGCAGCTTGGAATATCCCTGGCCCTGCTGACCTGTAGCCGCCTTGGATCATCTGAAGTCTGAAGCCACCAGCGTTTACACCAAGGGGGAAAAGCTAATAAACTCCTCTGAGAGGAGACGGGGTGTAAGCTAGCTCGTCTGCTCTAATTGACAGTGTAATCATCTTACACCATATTCATGCTCTGGCAGATACTCATCTAGATCTCATGCCACATTTACGTAATCCTCAGAAGATCGCCAGTCCCTGTTGGGAGCGTTTTTCCCGTCTGACTCGCAGGCTTTTTGAGAAACGCTTCCGTAAAATGGTCTTGATCTTGCACTGCTGCACCATGAGGCAAAGCAACTAGAAGAAAGTCATTAATTGACAGAATTCACCCCCCCCCCCCCCAACCAGGGCAGAATTCTTTGGTGACACCCATTTAACAGCTCGCTTATGCTCTTCTATGTGTCTCAAGCAACTAGAACATTGTCGATATGATTGCAGCTTGTGACATGAGCTGCACGACACATCCTCCTCACTTTCCAGTCAGTCTTTGGGATACAGAGCAATAAAGCCAGTGCCATCGAAAATAATCCCCCTACCCCTGAATAGAGTAGTAATAGCAGTGTAGAAGATAGCAGCGAAGAATGGAACAGAAGCTGGTAGGAGTTATTACTTGCAGAGGGGGTGAGTTGAACCTTGTGGCTCCTCTGGCCACAGTGATAAAGCAGAGAGTCAGATGCACCAAGGCAAAACTAATCTGGAGTTTTGATGACAAAAGGACGACCTTTATCCTTCCTTCACATGGACCGGATGGGAAAGGAAGACCAACAGGGAGCAGGAGAAAATGAGAAGTCTCCAAGAGACTCTGGAAATAATAACTTTTGCTACATATGTCAGTGATGTTCTTCATTCCCTAGCATTCACCCCCCCACCATGTTCTGTCTCTGCCCAACAACAAATATCAGGGTTCCAGAGGGCTTTAAGGAAGCAGAGCAACACAGTCACTTCCTATAAGGTCTGACCGGATCTTATTTTTATGTCATCCTCAGCAGCAGGGAGCTATGGAATCAGGGGTCATGGGGTCATGCGGTCCCCGAGGACCACTTCTGACCCCTGTGTCCGGGGCCGTGCTCCACACTGCCTGGCAGCTAAAAACAGTTGCAGACACACAAATATACATCAGTTCACTGCATGAATACTTGACTAGTTTTGTAAAGGAAGAACTACGGAAGTTTAGTGCCACATTGAAGAAAAAATAAACAAGAAAATGTGAAGATTAAAGTTGAAATGTCAGGACACACACTGAAATAGAAAAGTCTAAACTTGGCTATTTAGAGAACTGCTGAAGGAATGGAAACCTGTAGTGTTCTTGAACTCAAATGTTTTTATTATTACTGTAACTGAGTTTTGAAGTATGAAAACAATACATGCCGTCTTTTAGCTGCTTCTCAACATTTTAACATTTTTCCTGACATGTGGAGTTTAATTTTATTTATTTATTTGCATGGAACAAAAACGCCATCAGACAAAAATGGCAAATTAATGGTAAATGGCCTGTATTTGTATAGCGCCTTCTTAGGGTTCTACAACCCCCCAAGGCGCTTCACAACACAATCAGTCATCCACCCATTCACACGCTGGTGGGGATGAGATACATTGTAGCTACAGCTGCCCTGGGGCGCACTGACGGAGGCGGGGCCTGCTGTACACTGGCGCCACCTGTCCCTCTGACCACCACCAGCAGGCAAGGCGGGTTAAGTGTCTTGCCCAAGGACACAACGACAGCGACAGACTGAGCGGGTCGTCAACCTGCAACCTTCCGAGGCGGCAACTTAACTCCTCTGCTACCATCGCCCAAATTACATTTAAGAACATTTTTCCAGGGGAAAAAAACATGTTGACAGCTGTTGTCTGACTGGCCCTGATTCTTTTCAGATCAGCAAATCAAAGTATCAGACTCATTAGATGATTCATCCTTAAAGTTGGGATCACAACCCCACTGAGTGTAATGGAGGTGATCTCAGAGAATCAAATTAGTTATTTATTTATTTATCTTTTTGGAGGATCAGCCACATCTCGTTTCCAAGTGTATCCTCCATCAAAGGTTACAATGAAAAATAAAATACCAAGATAACAGACACAGCATTTTAAAAGCAAATGTAAAATCAATGGGGTAAGAGCAAAGGCACAAAAAATAAAAATATGTAAACAAACAAATGGCAAATTATGAATGAAAATGTCTTTCTTTTACATTAAACATCAATAATGCAAATAACAATAGTCATAAATAATAATAAACAAGTAGATTTTTATAAGTTGCAGTAGTCACATGAAAACACGTGACTCAGTCTGGAGTGTCCTGATGCAATCTGCTGGGTTCCTTATATAGGAAACTTTTTTACTGATTGGCTTAATGAACTGAACTGTATTGGAATGTTTACTTTGTGAAGTGCCTTGAGACGACTCTTGTCGTGATTTGGCGCTATAGAAATAAAATGAATTGAATTGAATTGAATAGTGTTGGAGGGAGACCATCATACGACGTCTACAAATTCACAAACAACTACAAAACATTTTCCCACAATAACGGAATAAGAAAACTGTTCTTCAGAGCACTATAGCTCAGAAACTGATCATTCAAATGTGTTCAAACTTTGAAATTTTGATCCTTTCTGTAGTTTTTAAACCTTTAGTTTTTTGTGATGATGTCATGCTAACATTTGAGTTGTCAAAACCTTCTAAAACACCACTAAACAAACTCTTCTCACTCCCTTTAAAGTGACGGTGTGTATTTTCCCTGGCGATAGGGGGCAGCACATACCTAAAGCATTGCAAGCAAGTAGTATTTTTGTGTTTTACCAACGGATGGCCATTAGGGTCAAAAATCCCTGGGAGCACAATTTTCGAACGAGTACTTCGTCAGATCGTTCAACCTCCAGCAAAATGACCAGACTCCCTTTCATCGCTGGCAACGAGCCAAGAGGTAAATGTTTAATATAAAAACGTTCATGAGTGGTGAAAGTTTTGTAACCGCTTGTTACAAATCTGTAAATGCGTTTTGTCCTCACGGGCTCCCGTAGAAGGAAACATGACGTCTAATATGACGTCGCCCAGAGACTTAGACCCATGCTGTTGTATTTTAGACCTGATTTTTATGGTTATATGTTATGAAACCCTGCGATGGACTGGCAACCTGCCTAGGGTTACATCAGTGATCTGATTGTTCCATATGTTCCTAACAGAGCACTTTGCTCTCAGACTGCAGGTTTACTGGTGGTTCCAAGAATATCTAAAAGTAGGATGGGAGGCAGATCTTTTAGCCATCAGGCTCCTCTACTGTGGAACCAGCTCCCAGCGTTAGTGCGTGAGGCAGACACCTTGTCTACTTTTAAGACTAGGCTCAAAACTTTTCTATTTGATAGGGCTTATGGTTAAATTCTGATGTTAGCCCAGGTTTAGACGAGTGGGGAGCAGAGGGAGGTGGAGTGTACAGCGGGGACTACTGTCGTTAAAGACTTCTCCCTGGCCCTGCCTCCCACATGCCTCCATCTAAAAGGCTAGGTTATCCTGAGTTATCTCTGTAGTTATGCTGCTATAGGCTTAGACTGCTGGAGGACATACTGACCACTTTCCACACTCTGCTTCTCTCTTCTACCACCACTCTATAATTGCATTATTTCCTGTTATTTCAGCTGTTAACTTTATTTTCTCTCTAAGTGTTTTTCTCCCCAGAAGAAGCTGGCGTTCTGCTGAGCTGTGGTGGCCTCATGGAGGGGGCCATCGGCTGGCACACTGCTGCCAACCACTTAACATTCTCCCTCTCCTGATATTACATCTTACTTTCTTTAACATAGAATGTGCTACTATTAGTTCACCTATTGAATTAATTATAAATTCACTCAGATAAAGACAATAAAGTTTCTCTTACTAAATAGAACTTCTACTAAGAAATCACAGTGTAGCCATAGAAACACTACTTGATATATATGGTGTGTGTGTGTGCCTGCTCTGTCTTCTCAATCCCCAGTGAGTCGTAGCGGATGGCTGCTCATACTGAGCCAGGATTCTCTGGAGTTTTCTTCCTGTTAAAAGGGAGTTTTCCTTCCCACTGTCGCTACATGCTTGCTTAGTATGAGGATTGTATCAACACACAGTCAGTGTCTTGATGCAATCTGCTGGGTTCCTTATATAGGAAACTTTTTTACTGATTGGCTTAATGAACTGAACTGTATTGGAATGTTTACTTTGTGAAGTGCCTTGAGACGACTCTTGTCGTGATTTGGCGCTATAGAAATAAACTGAATTGAAACTGAATAGGGTGTGCCCTGCCTGCATGCCCACTGACTGCTGGAGATAGGCACCAGCCCCCCGCGACCCTGCATGGATAAGTGGGTATTGATGATGGATGGATGTTACGAAGCCACCAATATTTTTCAACAATTGGACATCATTTAATTCATTTTCAACAATATTTCAATGGATATTTCCAGAGATTAATGGTAAAAACTACACATTGTCACTTTAAAATTTTACCACATATACAAATTCTACATTAAAATGACAGCTTTTTTGTCCCCTTTCACTTGCTGAGTCTCCCACTGCTGTATCCCCTCAGAACGCAGAGTATCCTCAAGCTCCTGCCACTCAAGATTTAGGACTTTTAGTGTTTTCACAACATCCGTTTATTTCAGGCTGAAATTTTAGTAAAAAATGTGTGTTTGTCTCACAAATGTGTGCCCACCATGGTAGCCCTAATGATTTTCTGGCAGTTGCCATGGTGACCCTAATAATTTACAGGCAGCATCTTGATTCGTTGTGCGTCTTGATCTGTCAAATTGTACGAATTTGGTCAGAGAAATCCCAAATTGCTATTGAGCTTATTTACATTTTGAAGTGCCTTAAACATATTTGAGTAAAGCTTAACACTGCAGCTTTTTGTATCATCTACCATTCACAAAATTAGGAATAGATGTAATGTAGCTCTGATGGAATTAAACTTAGCTGTTGGTGTCTCATACAATATAAGCTGTAGCCTCTGTTTTGAGCAGGATTAAACATTATTCCCTCCTTCTATTGGCAAACTCACAATGCAGATAACAAGCTCATGATGGTATAGTTAGGGGAACCAAGCCCCAGAACTTTCAACATGAGAAATGATAGCAGGCTCAAAGCACATCACTAGAGCTGCTCCTTATGCTGGATGTTCTGCTTTATGCTGCTTTGCAGAATGAAACTCGGTCTCATGCATATATAGTGCATAAAAGCCCTGCATGTTTAAAACACAGCCTTAGTGGTCCAGACTATGCTAACCAACCAAGCAAACAGATATTTGGAACAGTTTGGTTTGACTCATCAGCAGCCAACAACCATACAGCCACTCATAATCCTGCTCTTTGAGGATGGAGGACAATTCGACTGAGACGTCCACAAACACAAACTAAAGCAAACTGAAGTGGACTCTTGAAGGTGACTTGTGTGTACAGCCTGGAGGTGGTGCACAAGGGTAGTGTGTGTGTGTGTGTGTGTGTGCAGAAGGATGACTGCAACAGTCAGGTCAAGCTTAAAAAAGCCCAGGCCCAAGGCTCTGCAGCATGCTTATAACCATGACACACAATGGGCCCAGTTGAATGTGTGCACGCTCTTTCTCATGCAGCCCACTTTTATGCACAATACTTGAGTCAGAATGTGTTGGACCAAACTCATATATGGCCTCTACCAGCAACCAAAGCCAAGTCACACAAAACATACAACGTATGTCAGATTGATACAAACTTATCTAAATCTAAATGTAAATGGAAGATAGGTATTGATGTGGTGGACCTTTCACTGCCTGTAGGAATAAGAACTAATAAATAGACTAAGGATGCACGTTTTCCAAAAATTTATTTAACCGGTTATTGACACCCTTAACGATTATCCACTCATCCATCCATCCATTCTCTTCCGCTTATCTGGAGTCGGGTAATAATAATAATAATACATTTCATTTTCATATGAAGCGCCTTTCAGGTCACCCAAGGTCACTTTACAGAAAGAAACAACTAAAACAACTAAAAACACAATAACCAGAATCAATATAAAATCATAAGTCATAAGCCTTTAAGAACAGGTGGGTTTTGAGTCTGGATTTAAAAAGGTGAAAGTTGTCAATGTTCCTGATGTCGGGGGGCAAGGAGTTCCAGAGACGAGGAGCAGAGCAGCTGAAAGCTCTGTTCCCCATAGTGCTGAGGCGGAATGAAGGAGTTACCAGATGAATGGAGGAGGAAGATCTAAGTAGGCGGCAGGGGGTAGCAATGGTGATGAGGCTGGTAATATATGGTGGGGATATGTTATGTATAGCTTTGAATGCAAGCAAAAGACTTTTGAAGATGGATCTGAATTTAATAGGAAGCCAGTGGAGCTGCTGAAGGACCGGGGTGATGTGGTGGAAGGTGTCAGTTCTACTAATGATTCGTGCAGCTGAATTCTGAACAATTTGCAGTTTGTGAGTGAGTTTGCTAGGGAGACCATACAGAAGTGAGTTCCAGTAATCGAGACGAGAAGTGACAAGACTATTGACTAGGACAGCTGTAGCATTAGAGGTAAGACAAGGGCGGAGACGATTTATGTTTCGTAGGTAAAAGTATGCAGACCGGGTTATGTTATTGATATGAGCCTGAAATGAGAGAGAGCTATCGAGGATGACACCCAGACTCTTAATCTGAGGGGAGGGGGAAACCGTGGTGTTGTCAATAGTTAGAGAGAAACTGTCAATTTTGGCGAGTTTGGACTTGGTACGAACCAAGATAATTTCAGTTTTATTATCATCAAGTTTAAGAAAGTTGGAAGTGAACCAGTATTTAATTTCTGTCAGGCAGAGGGTGAAGGAGGATGGTGGGAGGGTAGAGTTAGGCTTACTGGAAATGTAGAGCTGGGTGTCATCCGCATAGCAATGGAATTGTATACCAAATTTACGGAAGATATTGCCGAGGGGGAGAATATAGATTATAAAGAGAAGAGGCCCCAGGACAGAGCCTTGGGGTACACCTGAGGAGACTGGAGATGATTTGGAGGAGAATGATTTTAACTGAATGAACTGAGTGCGGTCAGTGAGATATGACTGAAACCAGTGAAGGGGGGTGTGAGTGATACCAATAGAAGAGAGTCTATTTAGGAGGATTGAATGAGAGATGGTGTCGAAGGCCGCACTCAGATCAAGGAGAATGAGAATGGAGACGAGACCAGAATCAGTAGCAATAAGTAAATCATTGGTTATTCGAATGAGCGCGGTTTCAGTGCTGTGATGTGGACGGAAGCCAGACTGAAATTGTTCATAGAGGTTATTGCAGGTAAGATGGGAATGAAGTTGCGATGCCACAGTTTTCTCCAGAACCTTTGAGATGAAAGGTAAGTGTGAAATGGGACGGAGGTTATTGAAGTCATTAGGATCTGATCCAGGCTTTTTCAGGGTAGCGGGGGCAGCAGCCTGAGGAGAAAGGCCCAGACTTCCCCGAGTCAGAATGTTGCTTCCTCATGTCCTCCAGACCACTGATTGCCGATGTGTTCGAGCTGCATCCCTCCACACACCTGTCGCTGACTGTGCGGCTCCGCCCGCTCCTCCCCGTCATCGGCGACCGCGCACCGGTCAGGGCGGCTTTGCAAGTTGCATTGACACAGGACATATATAACCCTACTGTCCATGGTTCTGAAACAAATCAGCTTAACGACAGCATGTCACAGGTAACCATGAAAACCAAGACAACATCGCGCAGCGGTGAGCTAGTCTGTGTTAACAACTGTTAATACACAACAGTGCATATTGGAGTGAAACGTCAAACTGAGGAATAATTATGCTTAGCCTATTTAATGATGGTCCCCACCAATCTTTAAACCCCACTCAAGTGTAAGGTTATTGTCCCCGGCAATTAAAAAAAAACACACCTTCATCTCCTCACGCTTAGACTACTGCAACTGGCTTTTCACTTGTCTGAGCAAAACCTCCCTGAACCGTCTACAGGTGGTCCAGAATGCCTGTGCTAGGCTACTGACCAAGTCCTCCAAACACACCCACGTCACCCCGCTCCTCTTCCAGCTTCACTGGCTGCCGGTTAACTTCAGGGTTCATTTCCAGATCCTGGTTCTGGTTTTTAGGGTCTTACATGGACAAGCACCATCATACATTGGTGATCTCCTCAGTCCCTACACCCCCAGCAGGTCCCTGAGGTCCAGTGATCAAAGCCTACTGGTTGTGCAGCGCACAGGCTAAAGACCAAAGGTGACAGATCATTTGCTGCTGTGGCCCCCAGACTCTGGAACTCTCTCCCCTGAGCCTGAGATCAGTGGACTCAGTGGTCTCCTTTAAAAAGCAGCTCCAAGATGGGGCACAACAAATATCCCCACCCCTTCTTGGTGCCTCTCACTGGGTGCAACTCCAGAGTGGAAGGGTGTCCAACCCTTCTCGAGGAAACTGGTTCCAGAGCCAGAGCCATGCGTCGAGGTGAGTCTGACAATATCTAGCCAGAACCTTTCACCCTCACACACCAACTCAGGCTCTTTTCCCACCAGAGAGGTGACATTCTACGTGCCAAGAGCCAGCTTCTGTAGCTGAGGATCAGACCGCCAAGGTCCCCGCCCTCAGCTACTGCACATCTTGCACTGCACCCGACCCCTTTGGCCCCTCCTATGGGTGGTGAGCCCATGGGAAGGGGTACCCATGTCTCCTCTTCGGGCTGTGCCCAGCCGGGCTTAATGGGTGAAAGCCCGGCCACCAGGCACTCGCCAACGTGCCCCCACTCCAAGCCTGGCTCCAGAGTGGGGCCCCAGTGACCCTCGTCTGGGCAAGGGAACACTGCTTCCATTGGTATTTATCATCATAAAGGTCTTTGGACTGATCCCTCACCTAGGACCTGTTTACCATGGGTGACCCTACCAGAGGCATAACGCCTCAGACAACTTAGCTCCTAAGATCATTGGGGTACTCAAACCCCTCCATCATGGTAAGGTAGCAGTCGGTTAATAGTCGGTTAACCGTACACCAACCACCAACCCTACATATTTTGATAGCGATGCTCTTGCACGCTCTAGTGGCACAAATTATATTGTAGCAGTTGCTGGGGGGAGTTTACTTCCTGTTTCTCGGTGTGCTCAGCAGCAAGTAGGTGTGGTCTGGCTGAACCGTGAGTGTGAGGGAAGTGTCTGTTCTTGACCTGACTCGTGAATGCACATGAAAACTGTTCTGCTGTCACTACCGACTCAACGCTTTTGACTGCTACAATATTACACACAAGTGCAGTTGAAGGACGTGAACAGCAATTAACCGGGCAAAGCAATTATAACCGGTTATGACCATAACGGCAGTTAACCGGTTAATTATGTACATATCTAAAAGAGACCTAATTAAAGGTCAATCATTCCCTCAACCAAGTAGCTCAAATCTCTAAAAATCACTGGGATGTGCCTAAAATTCATTCCATGCGGCATTGGATTGGCTCCAATGGTTATTCAGTCGTAATTGTTCACCCAAACAAGATTATGACAGTTTCTTTCACATACATCCAATAGTTTGTGAGAACATTTGCAAACAGGGTTGCCTCCATCAGTGGATGCTAAAGTTCTAAGCAATGATCTTGTGCTATCACTCAGAGTGTGATATGACTGTTAACTCATTCACTCATTATTTTATCAATTGAACTAAGTAGTAGTTTAAATGTTGTGGGTAGCTAGAGCCTGTCTCCAGGATTTAACCAGGCGAGAGGCAGGGGTCATTCCAGACAGGTCCATCAGAGGGCAGTCAGTGCGTTTACATGAACATCTAAGTCAATCTAGGTCAATCTAAGGTAATAAACTGTGAGCCTTTATCCTAGTTTTCATACATGTTAGAAAACCGAACTCTCAAACGAAGTTCGTTCCACTCCGGCACAGCAGGTGGCGACATATGCTCTTTTGTGTATGCATTCTTCCTGTTAGCTTATAGCAACATATATAGTAAACAAATGCTGGCAGGAGTGAAGCAGACAAATTTAAAACAGGATATGCACAATGGCCAAAGGAATGGACAACAACAACGCTGCAGCAAAGTTTATTTAGTACGTACTGTACTGTTTGCTGGTGTTACCATACTTGGCAACCCTTCCGAATTTTCCGGGAGACACCCAAATTTCTCCCAATTTCCACCCGGACAACAATGCAATTTCTGCCTAAGTAACACAGCTGCTGCTGTCTGTGTTCCAGCGGCAGCGCGCATGCTGCTCAGCAAACCATCTTCAGCAGCTTCCAGCAAAACATAGCACTAATCATTTGTGGGTGGGAAGCTAACTACACTCAGCTCTGCTCTGGACTTCCCTGCTGCGGGAGCGCGCAGCGCTCAGCCGCTCATTGAGGAAATAAATGATTAGAACTAAGAGCAACGAGACTAAATTAAAATATATTTGCGTTATTAACATGTTTCTAATTCGTGAAAAAGCCATGATTTGGGGCAGATAAATGAAATAATTGATGGTTTATAACACGGTTAAGACGAATGTTTTAAAGTCAATTACATTCTCTGCTGCCTGGTTCCTAATAACGGATCACATTCCTGCTTTTTAAACCATCCAGCATAATAGTTTAAGTCCATCTAAAGCAGTGGTTCTCAATAGAGCTTTCTACAGTAGCTAAAAATAGATTGCCGCAAAGCACTCTGGGAAATATGGTCATACAAACAAACTACATTTTAGTATGGAATCCTATGGGACTGAGGCGCTCAGATCTAGCTAAAGTTATTTTTTCGTCTCCTAAAGATTTTCAAACAGCAAGGAACTTAACGCTGCTGCTGGGGGAGGTGCTAATCGGACTCTAGACGCCCAGATCGGATGTTGGAGAGGACTTTTTATCCCTTATCCAAAGCCGGTAAAGTCAATAGTATACCGCTGCAGACCCGGAGACGCCAGTTTCAGGCCGACAACACGTGAAACAGCTGGAAAGCTACACGGGCTAAGCTAAAGACAGAAGAAGCAAAGCGGTGGTAGTTTTTAAGTTGGACGAGCGGATTTTAACTGTGTGGAGCAGATCAAGAAAAGCACGTATATTTGTTACTTACATCTTCCTGGAGGGGAAAGTCCTACATCCGAGAATGACCAGCCGGTCGTAACGACGCTCTCAGACGTGGGGTTATCCAGAAGGAGCAGCGGAGGAGAATTAATGCAGGACGCAGCGTTGTTAACGCAGAGTGGAGGCAGCGTTGTGTACGGAGAGTTAGAGGCAGCGGTGTTACCGGAGGCGAGTTAACAAGGAGGCAGTGGTCCAGCTGAACGTCTGGGCCAAACAGCATGTCCACCCAAACGTCCACGAAAAAGTCTTTTGACCAGAGGTGAGTGGAATATAAAAAGTAGGGACACAAATGATAACCTGACAGTTAAAAAACTACCTTGAGAAAATGTTACTTGAGCACTGTGAGTAATGAACTGGAGCCGTGATGGGAATAATGGCATTTAAAACAACAGCGCTGCTAGCGAGGGTTAGTTTTTACTTTCACTTTCATTAGAGCTAGCGCTTCAGTTCTGGTGATCGATAATTAGCAGGGTCGCCATCAAGAAAAGCTCTCTGGTATGTTTTTTTTTTTGTCAAAACAATTTCCTCCATTTTATGCCTTCATATCGATGTCAAAACGCTCTGAAACTGTATATTTTCTATTGTTAATGCGGCTTATTAGTATGGCCCTTCCCAGCAGCCTTTGCGTGGGGACGTCAACTGTAGAATACCCTATTAGTGGGCCGCTCGGAGCTTCCCCAACGGAGAATAAAACAGATTCCACAATACATGCATGGACTGATTTGTGAACACAGAAAAACTCCAAACATGGATTTTATTTAATGGAGCAGTGCAAATGTTCCATGGAAGAGAAATTTAGATTTTTCTTACTTTTTGTTTCATTTATATTTTTTGTTTGGTAGAGTGACGTAGGCCTATAAACAGCCCTATTGAACATGGTCATGTTTAAAAGATGCCCTGCACCACTGTTTGATTTTATTTAAATAAAATGTTTTTTTTAACATAACTTCCTTTCTTTCTTATATGAGAAATGGAAAGAATCATTTGTTCGCAGCCAGAGGCCGCATGATCTATTTTTGCTTATTTTTTAAAATAATAATAAATATTCAATAAAACCGTTAAATATCCATTCTTTTTTCATTAATATCTAGTCCAAACAAGCTGACCAGAGTTCCCAGTAACATATAAACAGCACAATTAAACGATTTCACTTTAATTAACATTCCACCTGCTGCCGCCCGAACGCACATTGTGCTCCGCATGAACTGGTCACCTATGTGCAAATGTCATGTGAGGAGCGCTGATAAGAAGCGCTGACAGAGGGATTCAGAGGTCTGTCTGGACATCCTGTCAAGTTCTGGAATTAAAAACACAAGAACTTTCTGTCTTTTATTTGTGTCTGACGTGCTCCGCTGCTGCGGTCCATCACCCGTGCTTCTGCGACTTTACCTCACTGGCGCAGCAGCGAGCGCAGCGCACTCTGCTATGTTTCACAGATCTCTTTGATCTGCTTAAATCGTGAAAAATGAAGCCAGGCAGCCGTTTTTCTGGAGGATTGAGAGGAGATGCAGCTAAAATACAGACAGGACAGGAAAATGGTTGCATAAAAAAATAAAACAAAATGCTTGAAAAGGAAAATGCAGGTAGATTTATCCCACTACACGTTTGTAACTTTATAAAGCAATAACTTATAAGCATGTAATATTTATTTATTTGATACAATTCAAATCACCTTCAAAACTCAGTCCCACACCCAGGGCCGTTTCTAGGCGTTTTGGGGCCAATTCAAAGTAGCCACCCCCCCCCCGCTCGCACATTACCCCGCGGGGGGGGGGGGGTCGCGAAAATATCTATGTACCCTAGGGGGGGCCTCACCAAAAGTAATTGAGAACCACTGATCTAAAGGTTTATGAGCATTGCCGTTGATACTCAAGAGCAGAACTAAGTTATTTAAACTCTGTGGGCTCATGAAACTCACAACACTGCAGGTCTGTGGAAAAACATTGCTGCATTGCTGGTGGATTTGGCCAAAATATACAATTAAAGACACTAAGTTGGAAGTCTGATAACTCAAATAGGCTAAAAAACATATTTCTTGTATTTCAATTTAAATATTGTGTAGAATAGACTGTATGCTCGCTGTCCATTCTGTTAAGGAAAGAAAATTATAAAATTCTTTTGTGAAAATCTACTGAATGATGCACTGATCAAAGGAGGTGAAACAATCGATACATATGCTATATGGGCTCCATTTTCAACTCAGTGTAAACAGGGCATCAATAAATTATCTACAGTATAGTGATTATCAATAAAGTAAAATATTATATACCAGTCTGGGGGTTATTGTTTTACTGGACAAAATCTGGGGCGGCTCAGATTGTGTCCCATCTCCTTTAGCCCTAATGTCTTATGTTTTATAATAATTATGTCAGATAAAAAATCTTTTTTTTTTTTTTTTTACTTATAAGTAAGTAGGTAAGTAGGTTGTGGAATGAGCTGCCTACAAATGTAAAACAGGCTGACTCTCTCCTTGTGTTTAAATCTCGCCTGAAGACTCACCTTTTTTCTCTGGCTTTTGATTGAAGTGGTTGGTTTTATTGTGATTTGCATGATCTTGTTGCCACTGTATTATTTTAGTTATTCTATTTTATACTTTTTTATTCAATTTTATTTTTTATCTTTTTACATTTTATTGTACAGCACTTTGGTACAGTTTTCTGTTTTTTATTAGTGCTTTATAAATAAATTGGATTGGATGTATATGACACCCCCCCACCCCCCAGCGCTTTTGAATGTCTCCCTAAGTCTGAGGTCTCAAGGTTGGCAAGTATGGGTGTTACACGTCTTACTTTGTGGTGATAACATTATCAAAAGACTGCTTCTGCGGTCTCGTCACTTCCGGAAGTTACCGGAATTAGCCAGACTGAGCCGTTTACATGCAGATGAAGTTGGTTTCCTACCGCATTATTTGGGTTACTTCAGCACGATTAGAACTAGTTCACCTTCAGCCAGACTAACGCGTTTACATGCATTTAAAAAATGACGTCAGTCTATTATGGCAACAGTTCGGTTTTCTGATGCACATTTAAACACACTGACTAAGTTTTAGGTCAGTATCCCTAAAAAGAACTGAGTTTTAACAATTGTGCATTGTCTACTGTCAGTTGTGTTGGCCAACTTGAATTGGACTGGCTCCTGGTTAATAGGCAGACTAGTAAATGATGACCTATATTTGACGACTTGTGTACTGGAAATAAATGGGTGGTGATAAAAGTCCAATTCAAAAACTGGTGCGAACAAAGAAATGATCCAGATTTACTGTAACCAACATTTAGATATTTGTCCCTCATTGACCATGAGCGAGAGCAAGTAACATAATGATGGATCCCAACAACCCCAGCTGTACATCTTTCTTCATTCAGGCAGACATCTGAGCAGCCCAGAACCCTGGACAAGACATTTTCTTCTTCTTGACCTCAGCTGACAAACCACTTCATTATCAAAAGCTATCAGGCTGGAGTAAAAGCGGTAAACCAATGAGTCAAACAGCATGGTGCTGCTGATTCAAAAACAGCATTAATATGAGCATTTGGCCTCAGAGGAGGAAAACACACAGAGCTGTTTAGAGATACGACAAATGTGCATTAATCTGAACATAAAGCCATTTTTCCTCAAACACAAATATTCTATCTAAAATTAGACTCGAAGGTATGAAACATTACATAAAATGATGTAATACTAAATTATTGTTTGATGAATGCTATCAAACCCTGCAGGCCAACTGTTTTAATAACTTTGATAGTAATAAAGATAACACTGGTTCTCTCACTGTTTTCCCTTTTCCTTCCACTCCTGCCAGCGTCCTTCCCTCTCCCTCAAAGGCCTCCCTGTCTTTTCTCTTTGACACTGAGCAGACCCCTGTTGGTGCTTCGTGCTCTTTTACAATAATATGGGAATGGAGAGACAGAAAAAGAGAGCAAGAATGGAATAAAGATAGAGGGAGAGAGAGAGGGGCAGCCTGCCAGAAACACTTTACGATATATCAAAGCAGCCAGAGCACAGCCAAGAGAGCTTTGATAGTGGGCAGGCCACAAAAGAGCAAGGAGAAAGCCTCGGTGACCTGCTTCAAGAGGCGAGCGTCATCTATTGGGATTCCCGCATCGAGGGGAGAGTAGGTTGGGCTATGCTTTGAGTTAGTGTTTTTCAGCAGTCTCTCTCTCTCTCTCTCTCTCTCTGAGTCTGTCCTTCTAAACTGTCTCTTACCGCTGGCTTAATAAGCAAAATAAACCCCAGCTCAGGAATTCCTGATGAAGAGAATAATTCCCTGACTCACTGTTTGTTGAGAAACTCATGACTTAAGAGTTTATTAGATCACATTTGGCTCAGGAAGTGTGCAAAAAATGTCTCCTAGCTGCGAGAAGAAAAAAGTGCAAAGACAAGAAGAGAATGAGGCAGCAATCTGTCAGGCGCCTATACGGTCCTCTCTGGCCCGCCTTTGCTGACGATCCGTACAGCTCTTCTGCTGATGATACAACTCTGCTTACATCCCTCACACTCCCAACACCGCACAAGATACCTTATGTCAATTGAAACCCACTCTGAATGCTGACAAAACTCAATTTAGGCTGTTATTGGGCACAAATTGTCTAAAACAGAAATCTGGTCTCACACTTAATGAATTTTGGTTGATGTTTGTGCCCATCAAGAATCTTCTAGAAACTTGTTTTGAAATGTTGTCTCCAAATAAATCATGCACGCAGATTATTTATCGAGCAATTCAACTAAATATTTTCACATTTCATTGATTTTTATATTAGATAAATACATGCAAAGCTCACATGATCAATAGCTGCCAAGTGCTGAAAGCAGGCATCCAATCTTGGGTCAGATGTAGAGTTTTATTTTTTAATCATGTAAAATTTTAGTAATTAAAAAAACTTTAAGGAGTTCTCCAACGATGACTTCTAGAAATAAAGACTTGTGTTTTAGAAATGGTGTCAACACAATGGATAAAGTTTTAAAAATCAAAGACTAAGGACATTTAAATGTCTAAAAGTCCGTACCACGGCCTCAGGTTTTTACTACTATTGTCTATAAAAGTCTAACCAAGGACTAGGTTTGCAAATGAGCCTCTGGCTAGAAAACTCTGTACAAAACAACGGTTGCATTGCCCTTACATGTAACATTGTCTTTTGTGCTGTCCTTGTTCAATAAACCCAAACTAAACTAAAATACTAAAAAAAAACCTTGACGTGTAACGTCCATGTTTGTAACTGAGTTAGTGTCTTTTTACATAATTACAGAAAGTGTGTTCTGTAATTGGAGCGGACAGCCTTTAATGTCCTTCGTTTTGCGTTTACTGAGCTTGTCTGTTTTGTCAAATATATAAAAGTTATTTATTTATGTATTTATAAACAGTTTGTCCCTCCTAAGATCTGCCCAGCCTTTAATGTCCTTCGTTTTGCGTTTACTGAGCTCGTCTGGTATGTCAAATATATAAAAGTTATTTATTTATGTATTTATAAACAGTTTGTCCCTCCTAAGATCTGCCCAGCTTTTAATGTCATTCGTTTCGTGTTTCTGTTTACTGAGCATTCGTTCATGTCCAAAGACAAACGGTGTCACAACGATCCTTCAGTATTACCTGCTCAAGAAATCTGGTTACACCTTTGTTGCTTCAGCTGTGTTAAGTCCAGGTGTGTCAATCAAATAATTGTAGACATCCACGTACTAGCGGCCAGTTCTGAGGACTGTCATCTCCACAGCTTGTTAGCTATTTCAAACCGATCTGGAAGCTTTGTGCTAAACACTGTTAGCTTTGAGATGTAACTTTTTGATCATCTGCACAAAGATGATCTAAAGTAGTAATATCTAAATCCCCAGGTTTTAGTTTGTTAGCTTAAATCACGGAGATACAGCTCTGGATAGCGGCTGCAGACCCGCATGTAAACAATAACATTAACAAGGTCTATAAAGTACACATTGGATCCAGTTTGATTTATTTAAATTGTGCTTTATAGAAGCCCAACGATCCCATTTATGAGACATACCTACATCCTGTGTAGCTTCATGCTTTGCGACTGGTCCAAACTTAAGAAATAATGAAGATCTCCCTCCAAATTCATCTGAAATCATCAGTTAGATGGTTGAAACTTGGACCCAAATGGACTTCCCAAAACTCCAACCCCGTACAAAATATGTGACCTTTATAAAGCCAAGTTCATGCCAGGAAACCAACCAATTTAAATGAACTTTTCAAATTTTGCCAAGAAGTCAACTATCAGCCAGAATTATTCCAAAAACTTGTTCAATAACATAATAATCATCTGGTCAAGGTGTGACGTGCTAAGGGACTTTAACCAACTGTTAGTCGGATGCATGTATACGTTTGAGTTGTGTTCAAGAAAATGAATCGTCTTCTTTTTTCAACTAATTATTTTCTGACTGTTTTGTTCAGACAAGAAAACACTATACAATATATACTGCACAATGAGATGTTTCACTGTCATTATCAGTCTGGTGCACTTCAGATAAAAAATGCAGTTAACTGTCCAAACATCTCAATGTAAAAGAAATCTAGTAATTTATGGTGTCTAGGCAAAAACAAACAGCAACTAGATGAATTGCATTTCTTGCAGAAATGCTGGATGCTGAAAATGATAGCTGAAGCCTCTTAAGAAATGAACTGAAGCTTAAACTAAGCTAAAATGTCAAAATAAGCTGAATGCATTTGAAGATTTAGGAGAAAAATCACTAACAAGTGTATTAAAGCCCAAAAAGTAGGTGAAGAATGGAGAAAAAAAATCCTAAACAGAAGGAAACTGAAATCTCTGAATGTATTTTAAAAAACTGGACAGCTGAAATGTCTAAACAGCTGGTATTTGAGTAAAAACAGTTTTATAGTTACAGGTTCATAATTAGCTGAACGTTGAATTTAGCAGCATATAACATTTTGAAACTTGATGCAGAAATCAAAGCTTGAAAAGCAAACAGTTCTAAAGAGGATTAAGGTTAGAAGGAAAGATTCTGTTTAATCACTGTTTTAACTCAGAGGAAAGGGTTAAGGTGGAGCAACAATAATCATTTAAATCATAGTACTATCCGTCGAGTGCGACGGAGAGTGCAAGCTTGTGATTGGTCAGGATGCTGCTTCCTTGAAATACATCAACAGCACCACCACCATTGTCGACTCAAAAAATAAAGAGAGCTGAAGATATTTAGCGGCAGATTGGAGCAGATTGAAGAACACCTTGCGGAAAAAGTTTGAAAATATGAAAGTTTATTCACTCGTGACTGAAGGAGCACAAAGATATACAGCGAGCGTTTTATTTGTGGACAGAAATGATGAGAAACGTGGGCTTAGAGATGCTGACCACATGAAGAGGTGGAGGAGAATGAAGGACAAATGTGTCCGTGTTAAAAGTCTCTAAAATACATTAAAACAATGTAAACACAGTAGTAAATACACTATCGTAGACCGATACGTGACTGTAATTGTGGCAGGATACCCCAGAAATGTGCTACGCCCTCTGCTGTCCAGGCAGGGGGTTGCTTTGCAACACCCCCCAGCCAACGAAGGAGTATAAACATAAAATGTCTCCGTCAACGCATATGTGTCTCTAGCCCGTGGAGCTGACGGAGAAGTATAAATCAGGCTTAAGAAGATATATAAAGAAAGAGAAACAAGATTACCATGTCACGGTTCTGGCCCCCCGACCTCCACTTCAGGCCTAGTCTCCCCTGAACTCCTCCAATTCAGACCCAAACTGCCCCAGAACTCCAGTACCAGCCTGCATCACCCCAGTCATTCCCAACCTTAGGACTCCACTACCCATCATGCCCCACACCAGACTTCCTGCCCAAGTCGATGCTCCTGCTCGAGGCTCAGTCACCGCTTCGGCATTCTCGTTTCAGTCAGCGCTCCTATTGCTTCATGAGAGTCATGTCCAGAGCTTTCCAGGCTCAGTAGGGTGTGCAAAGCAGCCAGTATTTGTATCTGTATTTGTATTGGTTGAGGGGGGGAAAGTGTATGTGCTTTTGTATTTGAGTAAAACTCAAAATAGGTGTAAAAATCCATTATTTTTGCGTTACACTTCTACACTATGACATAAATTACAACCCAAGTTTCAGAACTGAAGAAGCTTCTTGAATGAGAGGTGAATCATCTCAAGTCCAGTGCTTTCCAACTAAATCTTCAACATGGTTCACAACCCCCTGGTGTCGACGTCGCAAAACTGAAACTGCTGCACAAATTTCTTTTTTCTGATTATGACACAGAAATATATCCAGTAAATGATCCAAAAGTCCAATCTCTCATTAACCTCTGCCAAGCATTTAAGTTAAGGCATATCATGAACAAAATCAGCCATTAATCAGCTATGGCTGAAAAGTTCAGCTTTGAATCTGCAGAGCACTAGCTCACACAGCCAAGGACGAGCAACATGATTGTTCCACACAGAAAATCAAAGGATCTAGTGGAGCTGTGCAGCCAATTTGCATGCATTATGAGGAACTGAGGAAATTAGAGCCTAGCATACTAAAGAAAAACTTTGCACAAATTAGGCAGAGAAACTAGTTGCTGTGATTAGCTCTTGAATCCAATATATGTTTCTTATGGTTACAAATAGCACAGATTGAAATACCAAAGATAACCAAAGATAATGCTACACATTCAGTTTCACATTTGACTTCAAAACTGTTTGGTTTTGCCAGTAAATACAGGCAATGTCCCAACCACTGAATCAGAAGACGCAGTGAGTATGACACTGCATGTGGGTCTTTCAGATATATATATACCAAGAAACAAGACTATTATGTCCCATTTTGCTCCTACAGAACAAAGTCTAGTCTATTCCCTATAGGTAGAGTCAGTGAGCATGGTCCAGTTCAGCTGGTGTTTCAGTAAAATTAAAATTGAATGCAAGAAACTGCAACTTCTTATGTGAAGAGCCCATGATTTATGTGCTCAGTCAGTAAAGTTTGAGCATAGCATAGCCAATTTTGCAATGTTGAAAGAGTTTAGGGAAATTTTTGGGAGGTTGGGATGTGAACATGACAGGATTAGCATATTCATTCACTGAAGCAGTTAGAAGGTAGGGATACTCAGAATTGTAAAGGTTAGTTGAGTTTTTGGTGAAGGAAATGTTTGAAATTTACATCTGAAAGTTTAATAATTACAAGGGGGTGACTTTTAAAGTTTTTGCACAAAAACAATTGAAATCATACACCATTTTAATGTGGAAACTGGAAATGGACCATTTATTTTCAACTGTCACTGGATCATTCGGGAGAACTAATTATTGTCCAAAAGGAAATGATTAAAAAGGACAAAACTCCAGACCAGAATGAATATAACTCCAATGGAAAGAACAACGTAGAACAAAATCTAATTATTGTTTTTTTGGGGCTGTTCTTTAAAAAAAGCCAATTTATTGCAACATTTCAGTGAAAGAAAACAAGCAGAGAAGAGCTAAACAAATGGAATGAAATATCAAACAAACTTTGTGGGGAAATAAGCAGTTGTATTGATTGTCTTTCAGGCAATTTTTATTATAAGCTTAGCCAGAGAAACATGTACAAAGTGTATGTAAGTATCCATCCATCCATTTTCTCCCGCTTATCCGGAGTCGGGTCGCGGGGGCAGCAGCTTAAGGAGGGAAGCCCAGACCTCCCTCTCCCCAGCCACTTGGGCTAGCTCCTCCGGGGGAATCCCAAGGCGTTCCCAGGCCAGCCGAGAGACATAATCTCTCCAGCGTGTCCTGGGTCTTCCTTTGGGTCTCCTCCTGGTTGGACGTGCCCGGAAAACCTCACCAGGGAGGCGTCCAGGAGGCATCCTAATCAGATGCCCGAGCCACCTCAACTGGCTGGTATGTAAGTACATTTTGGAAAATATTGTCTGAGAACTAGTTTATGTTCATTATGATGTTTATGCTAATTAGTCAGAGGGCAGCTGTCGTCTACAGAAAGATGAAACAGTCTTTTTATGATAATGTGACCTATTTTGGTGTTTGATGGTTTTGGAGATTCTCTTTAGTTTTTAATCCCAACCAAATGAATGGAAAACAGAGCTGTGAGACTAGTTATGACTGCAGAATTATCAGATGTCAAGTAAAAAAGTTAAACTCAAAATAGATGATAAAAGCTACCGTATTTTCAGAATCATCCAAAATCTTCATGAGGTCAACGTTTTCCCACATTGGTTGGGATATATATTATCATAATTGATTTAATGGTTTCAACCAAGTTTCTTGCAGATATTCAGGTTACAAAAATGTCCAACTTTACCTTTGGCTCTAAATTGAGATTTAACTCAGTGGTTCTGGTGGAAAACATCCTACAACTACTGGGTAAAATGCAATGAAATTCATTTGAGACAAGCCTGCTCAAGCCAGAATACCTGCAAACTCAACATCTTCAGTTACTGATCTAACAGTTGAACACTGGGTGGGGCACAACCGTGAAAGATTGCTTTTCTAAAGTAAGTTCAAAATCCTTCCAGTTAGATTTCTGTGCTGTGTCAGATGAATGGGGAGAGCAATGCTTGGTTTTGTTTGCTTTTCGTTTCCTTTGAGCAACCCCTTGTTCAGTTCCCTTGGCTTTGGCCTGTTAAACTCCAGCCAGTTTACTTACTCTACCTCTGTCTCCCATCAAGTTAAAGTCCCAAGTCATCATCACACACTGATGAAATTTGACCCATCCCCATGGTGGGGAGCGGTGAGCTGCAGCTGTGGCCGCGCTTGAGAACTATTTGGTGGTTTAACCCCCCAATCCAACCCCTTAATGCTGAGTGTCAAGTGAGTCATTGGGTCCCATTTTTTGAAAGTCTTTGGTATGACCCGACCGGGAATCGAACCCTGATCTCCCAGTCCCAGGGCGGACACTCATACCACTAGGCCNAATATTAGGAAATAAAACTCCAAATCCTGGCGTCTGAAACTTTCTCCTCCAGCTGAATTCTTTGTGCTGATACAGGTACTTCTGCCCCCCACCCACGAGTACTACTCACAAGGCATTCATTCACTAGAGACCACTGCAAATGTATTACTTAAAGGAGCTAGGGGCAGGAAAAAAGAAACGATGCTCACGAGCGACGCGCCCGGCTCTGCGAGTAACTGCAGCCCAGCACGGGAGCGTGCACAGACGGCTATGTTACACAAACACAAAAATACCATTACCTGACCCTCTTCACACGCTCTCACGCCACACCTCCAATATCTCACGCTGAAAAGGCAACTCCCCGCCGCTCTCACGGACAATATTGCGGCGAAGCAATCCACGCTGCAGCCCTGATCACAGCTAATGCTACTACTGTAGCATGATCACAGCTAATGCTACTGCACGCTAGCTCTCTCTGAGTCATCGGTGAGGTCAGATCATTGTCATCATCTCTAAACACAACCTATAATGTTTCTTACCTGCTCACTAGGAAATGAGCCATGGCAGCATCCTTTTTGAGTCCCAGATATAGTTGAAGCAGCCTCCATTCGTCAATCACGTATCCGATATAGATTCAGGTCCCTGCCTGTCTTTTACCATATTTGGTTTTTGACTCACGAGATGCCGCTGAATAAACTTCCTTTGTGCCACGCATGGTCGTTTGCTGGTTGCAGTAGAATCCATTCCCACAGTTCTTCTTTTGGAGTTTGGCGGTTGGCAAGCAACTTACGGTGCAATAGTGCCACCTACCGATCTGCAGTGTCGAACACATTTTCTTTCTGTTTTGAAGCTGTCATGAACGCGCAAGCAGTGTCAATTGACGCCACATCCGTAGGGCAGCGCGGGAAATTCGTGACCGAACTGCAGCGCATTTTGCAGCAAACAGCCTGTTCAAGAAAATGGAACGATACATGGGTGGCCTCATTCTTTTAGGTTTATAACGCTTCATCACCCATTAGCTTTGAAAAAATGAACATACATGTTTAATTTTTTACAGATTTTTTAAAGATCCTGCCTCTAGTTCCTTTAAACTTAATTCTAAAAACAACTGGAATCCAGTGAAGAGAAGCTAGCACAGGGGTGATATGATCACACCTACGGGTGCCAGTTAGAAAACGTGCCGCAGCATTCTGCACCAACTGCAGTCTTCAGAGACAACCTGTAAGCTGTCAATTCAATTCAGTTTATTTCTATAGCGCCAAATCACGACAAGGCTCTTCACAAAGTAAACCTTCCAATACAGTTCAGTTCATTAAGCCAGTCAGTAAAAAAGTTTCCTATATAAGGAACCCAGCAGATTGCATCAAGACACTAGCTACGTTTACATGGACACAAGTAATCGGATTGAACGCCCTATCGGATCAAAAATGCGTCATGTAAACATGTCAATCGGAATATTCTGATCCGATTCGGCCTGATCCGAATGAAATTTCATTCCGATTGAGAGAGGTGGTTTTGTCCGATCGTCAATCCGATTGGCGTCCATGTACACAGCCATTCGGATCGTTGGGGTAAAATAATGCCCACTGCGCATGTGTGCAACTTCAGCGTGCCCTCTTTCCGCCTCTGCGCATGCTCAGGACAGATCGAAAACATGGCGGGCTGTAAACAGAAGTGGTCTGTTGCCGACACTATTTTTTACTGGAAATACTACGGGAGCTCAATATTACTGAACGTCTCGATGGCCGAACGGTTAAAAATGCCGAGTNTAGCTTCTACTAGCTGAGATGCACTCTGCTCTCTCCTAGACTAGGGATGGAGAGATTCACCGATCTGAACCGGTGGTTCGTTCATGACGTTAGCGATGCGACTGCACCGGTAGCTTCAGTGCGCACCGGTTATAACTGACGGCTGTATCGCAATGTATCTTCCCGTACGTGCCTCTCATCGGTTAAAACCATGGTTACATCGATTACTTCATTGTTTTCCTGCTATGTCCTCGTTTTTTGAGGCGCATTGAACGCACCGTCCTTCTCTTTTAGCGGAGGCCAGGTGGTGCGCAGCCGCAGTTAGAAAAACCATCGTGGGACAATATTAACCGACGTACGTGCTTCCTGTCTTGTCAAAATAAAACTTTCTAAAGTCCGTGTGACCGGTTTCTGCAGCAGCGTATTCTTCCGAGCATTCTTGTTTGTCTACACAACTAAAGCTTTGTGTGAGGTCATTTAAGATAATTCCTTATTATTGTAACATTTGTGCAGAACTAAACAACAGACAGAATGACATTTTAGTTCAGAAAAGTTCAATAAACAGCTGAGATGAACTCACATCTCAACTTGGACTATTCTCTTAAAGGAACAGTAACATTAGGCTACAACAGCTTTTAATATTGCCACATATGGATCATTACCATATTTAGAAGTGTTTTCAAATTTTTACTGTTTCATAATAATTCCAAATAATTGAAAAATGATGAACTCTAATAATTTTCTGATTCTGTTGGTTTATTTTTCTGTCTAAACCTAGTGTCAACCCCCTTATTTCAAGTATTGTAGCAATAATGTTATGTATAATATGTAAAATATCACTGATGATGTGCATTGTCTTTTAATGTTGAATTTATTGATTAATCAAAAACAATAGAGGATCAAATACATCCTTCACAGAGGAGAGGGAAGATCATTTTGATATTTAAAAATCAGATGTGGGCTGGAAAATCTTTTTAATGTGTTGAATCGTTTAAAATAGCATCATGAAATGTATCGAATCGAAAATCGTTTTCAAATCATTAAAGAATCGTCAGCAGGGATGAATCGTATCGAATCGTATCGCCAGAGGGTTTACCGTATCGTTAATGTATCGTATCGCCAGTAGCGTATCGAGATACGTATCGAATCGGCCTCAGTGGTGGAGATTCACATCCCTATAGGCCACCGGAGCTGGTCACTCCCTTTGCCTTGAAGGAGTGAATGCAAAACTTTTAAGAATAAGAATACCTTAATTTGTCCCTCAGTAGGGAAACTGCATTATTGCAACAGCACAAGTACAGTAAAATAGCAGTATACAAAATATATCACACAATAGTATCTAAGACCAAGGATTGATATAATAAATAACACAATTAAAAAGTGTTGAATTGTGAGTTAAGAGAATTATTGCACATAACAGTAGTAGAAGTAAGTATTACACATGTCTTGAAAGGTGATGACAGTTGTAGTGGTATGTTACAGATGCATGTGTTACATATTAGCAGTGTTCATTATGATGTCTAACCAATATAGAGTCTAACAGCTGCAGGAAGGAAAGACCTGCGGTATCTCTCCTTCACACATCAAGGGTGGATCAGTCTGTCACTGAAGCTGCTCTCCAGAGCAGATAGCTGTATTGGTGTTCATGGACTTAACGACAGGTGCACTAAAGTGGCAACAATTACAAAACACTCAAAACAGGACTGGTTTAACATGTGGAGGTCATTTCAAGTTTCTCCCTCTTGATCTTTTTTGTCTGGTTTTCCACTCGTGCTAGTTTTGGCTTGAGTAATTATCTCTACTGGCAGCATGAGGCGATTCCTTAACCCTACAGAAGTTGCACAGGTTGTCCAACTCCTCCAGGATGGCACATCCACACGTGCTGCAGCAAGAAGGTTTAATGTGTCTCCCAGCACAATCTCCAGAACATGGAGGAGATTTCAGGAGACTGGCGGTTATTCTCGGAGAGCTGGACAGGGCCGTAGAAGGTCCACAACCCATCAGCAGGACCGATACCTGCTCCTTTGTGCAAGGCGGAACAGGCTGAGCACTGCTCGTGCCCCACAGAATGACCTCCAGAGGGCCACTGGTGTGAATGTCTCTACCCAAACAATCAGGAACAGACTTCATGAAGATGGCCTGAGGGCCAGACGTCCTGTAGTGGGCCCTGAGCTCAACTGGCATTTGCTCAAGAACACCAGAATTGGCAAGTCCGCCACTGGCGCCCTGTACTTTTTACAGACGAGAGCAGGTTCACCCTGAGCACCTGTGATAGACGTGAAAGAATCTGGAGAAGACAAGGAGAACGTTATGCTGCCTGCAACGTTGTTCAACATGACAGGTTTGGTGGTGGGTCAGTGATGGTCTGGGGAGGCATATCCATGGAGGGACGCACAGACCTCTACTGCCTAGGAAATGGTGCTCTGACTGCCATAAGGTATCCAGATGAAATCCTTGAACCCTTTGTCAGACCCTACGCTGATGCAGTAGGTCCTGGTTTTCTCCTAATGCACGACAATGCCCGGCCTCATGTGGCAAGAGTACGCAGGCAGTACCTGGAGGATGAAGGAATTGAAACAATTGAATGGCCTTCACGATCCCCTGACTTAAACCCAATAGAACATCTGTGGGACATTATGTTTCGGTCCATTAGGCGGCGCCAGGTTGCTCCTCAGACTGTACAAGAGCTCAGGGATGCCCTCACACAGATCTGGGAGGAAATGCCACAAGACACCATCCGTTCTCTCATTAGGAGCATGCCCCGACGTTGTCAAGCATGCACACAAGCTTGTGGGGGCCACACAAGATACCGAAAAGCATTTTGAGTTGCAGAAATTAAGTTTTTGAAATAATGGACTAGCCTGCCACATCTTCATTTCACTCTGATTTTAGGGTGTCTACACAATTGAGCCCTCTGTAGGCTGAACACTTTTATTTCCATTAAAAGACTTGGCATCCTTTTGTTCCTAAGACATTGCCCTGTCGTTATTTGTATAGATGTCCAACTTCATATTGAGATCTGATGTATCTAATGTGTTTCTTTAAAGTGTTCCTTAAATTTTTGTGAGCAGTGTATATATACACATATATAGTTGACTGGGAGATTTTGAATTTGGTGATAACTTAATTTACATGTGTTGTACTAGAAGTGCCTGATTGTCTTTATTCATGAAGGTAAGTACAGTATATTTATTGTAATGGTAAATGGCCTGTCTTTGTATAGTGCCTTCTTAGGGTTCTACAACCCCCCAAGGTGCTTCACAACACAATCAGTCATCCACTCATCCACACACACATTCACACGCTCGTGGGGATGAGTGACAATGTAGCTACGGCTGCCCTGGGGCGCACTGACAGAGGCGGGGCCTGCCATACACTGGCGCCACCGGTCCCTCCGACCACCACCAGCAGGCAAGGCGGGTTAAGTGTCTTGCCCAAGGACACAACGGCAGCGACAGACTGAGCAGGTCGTGAACCTGCGACCTTCCGATTGCAAGGCGGCGACTTAACTCCTATGCCACCATCGCCCTGCTCTGAAGTGGATGTTTATTAGTCTGGCTGCTGCTACATGCAGACAACTTTAAATGCAGATCTACTTGATACAGATCTTTTCTAGACTTTGTAGACAAATTTTTATAGAGACAAATTGTGATTAGGAGTCATTTTTATTCATTTTCACCAAATGAGGCCACTTAAAGCCTACTTCTAGAAACTGATGCAGAATGTCAGATACAACGCACAGGTCCAGGTATTCTGATGAGCCTTCCTAAAAAGCCGTAGGCCCAGTGGGCGATCTGTCTGTACGCAGTGTACCGATACTGCCTGGGGAAGGACTGACTATTGATATATTACAGCTATCAGCTTTTAATGGTGTATTGTAGTGATTGTGTTCCCAATACCCCCCCCCCCCCCCCCCCCCCCCATCATCAGGGAAGAGTGAAAATATCATCTTTAAATATACTGCTCCCTTATACAGTACCAATGCCTTCCATTATGATCTTTGTAATAAATACATTTATTTTTAAAAATATGAACAAAATCAAAAATTAAATCAAGTTTTGAAAAAAAAACTTGGTTAGAAATGAATTCTGCCTGAAACATCCTCATGTTTGCTGGCCTGGAGAGGTTCATGCCCTGTCTGTAGGGCATGTAGGCGATCTGCAGCATGCCTCAAACCCTGGATGCTGAGTCAGACACTGCACCTTGAGCCTGGGAGAGATGCTAGTCACTAAGCTCCAGGAGGCAGCTACCTCCCTGCAGCACATGATCTCCTCAGCTGTGGTCATGACCTCACATTTCCCACACAAGCACCTGTTAAACAAAAGGAGTATCAGGAGAATGTGTGGGTCGTCTCTCTCTCTAAAGTGCTAAACTCCGCTACGTGAACGGATATTAACGAGTATGAGACCGCTGACAAACGCTCTTTAGTTCATTATAGTCAAGTATTAATGTTATATTGACTGACCGATACTATTTTAATTGTCTGCTACATGATAGTAATCTGTACAATATTGTGATGCTAGCACACTAGTTTAAGCTAACATCGTTAACTCACCAAGACACCTGCTGCTCCCCCGCTGCTTCTCCTCACATCACAGCTCAATCTCTCTGCTTTGGCTGATCGTTTCTCCCTCTGGCTTGTCTCTGCTCTCTGAGACGTGCAGCAGACTCATAACTGTATGGTTGTGGTCCATCATAAATATAATTATAAACATTTAAAGTTTCGTCTGGACCAAGCTAACAGGACTCCCTCTGGCTACGTACATCACTTTTGGTCTGGCAGAAAAAACATTTTTCTCACAAAATTGACTCCAAAAGCCTAAATAATGTATGTCTGAATAATTTTTTATTTAGAACTAGTTCCTATTATGTTTCTCTAAACAGTGGTTTAAGGGGGGCTCTAACTTGCAACTTGCTCTTTAAAACCAAAGCATCACTTGGTTAACGAGGGCAGCAGCCTCAATAAAGCCGGGCGTACACTGTGCGACTTTTTCACTTTTTTGAGTCAATTTTCCCCTCGTGCGAGAATCTACGAGATTGGGGCGAGTTTTGCGCTGAGTGTCGTGTAGTATACAGGGGGTTACGTGAGGCGAATAACACCACGTGACCAGCTACCGATCAGCAATTGTAAGCCTGCACAAATTTATGGCGTGCTTGATATTTTTGCTCAACCCTCGTGGGGCTATTGCACTGTTAAAGCAGCGCTGCGACCGGCTGTGACCCAAAAAGTACCAGAACCGCTCACGGCGCATGCGCCAACACGCCTCGCCAGCTATTTTTGTATCAGCACACGTTTATTTTTATTTTTACATTTTTCTCCGCACATAATGACAAGGATTGTTAAGAAAGCGTGTTTGTTGTGTTTACGTCAAATTAAACTAATCCTAACACTTTAGCCCTTTTTATAAATCAATGCCGCCAATTTGCCGCAACGCCAAGGCGGCATCAGGGAGCGTTAGGTCGTTTATAAGAGCTCAGACCGTGGCGGTAATGTTGCGCAATCATGTCTGTTTTATAGAAGATTATGCAATGGCAGCATAAAGGGGGTATGGGGGCGGTCTCTGCACTGTCATGGACTTCCGTTTATCTTGGACATAACTTGCTTTTTATTGCCATCGAAGCCACGCTCCTTAATTTTTTTTTCCCAGTCAGTTACAGGTGTCTGTGCTCCACCGTCCCTGTGAGCTGTCAGATGATCTGAGCTGCAGATCTAACGGAGAGAAGCTCCCGGAGCACCACAACGCTCCAGTTTATCATCTCATCTGAGTCTGTTTACAAAAGTGAAACTTAAGTCCGTGTTTACTTTCATTTTCAATATAGTTCCCAGCCAGAGCTCAGCATTAATTCATCACGTGGTCATGACACCTCCCTCTGTTGCGCCAAGGCTTAATGTGCGTTTATAAGACCTGCGAAGCCGCAATATTACGGCAATATCACTATCAAGCGTGGCGGCATGAATGCCGCAAAATTCCCGCAGCGTGATACCGCCATGGCGCGTTCATAAGAAACACGTTGCGGTAATATTGCGCTGATTTGCCAGCATGGTGTGTCTTATAAAAAGGGCTGGATTGTTTTTTGGCTCCAATTGTTTGCTGCTGTTGTGTTTTTTCTGTTCTTGACCTTGTACATCTGGATGCTGAATCTTGGTCATCCTGGGTCGTCTATCTTAAATCAAGGTCAACATTTTGACAAGAGCTGTTCTTTCATTTGACACGAAGCAACTTTGCTCTGTGGTCCAACCAAATTCACTTCCCTTCATTAAAAATCAGATGGTACAAACCCTCGTTTCCGGACATCTCTCTTTGTTGCACCTTCTAATCAACAAGGAACAAGAAGTCCTTGAGTGCTAATGACAGTAGTGGACATGAAAGGAAGAAGAGAAGAGAAGGAGACTAAAATAGACAGGGTAGTTTTACTGTAGGGTCATTAGCAGCAATTCAAACTCACCTTTTTCATTCAGCTGTTTGACAGCTCCTGCCAACAGAATTACGGATGAGGAATGATGTTGCTGTGATTAGTAGTGTAACTCAGGGTTATGCTTTTGTACACGCATAAAGAAAGAGATCATGAAGAGATGTGATACCCACAGTCTAAATTTGGTCCAGATATTAACTGGATAGAACCAGGACCCTTAATTTCTGTGTACCCATCAGATTTGGGTTTGCCTGATAAAAACCATGGGCTCCCCTGGCTTCCCCAGACGAGAGAATTGAATTCCCAAATTACCAGGCTTAAAGAGCAAATTGCAGGTTAGAGCCTCCCTTGAACCAGTGTTTAGAGAAACCTAATAGGAACTCGTTCTAAATAAAAATGTACTGTTTGCTGCTCTTTATAAGTCTCAAATCTTTTTTGTAGATATTTATCAAAGACTGTTTCACTCCTGATATGGGAGAAACGGGAGAATAACACACAATGTGGTTCATATTAAGGTCTCTGATCTTCTATCTCAAGCCCTCCTTTTTCTGCTACATTCCTTTAGCCAGGAGAGATGTGTGTGAGAGAAGAAAGTGAAGCTGTCATCTTCCCTGTCAGCACAAAATGGTGCACCTTTGTTGGTAGGAGATTTAGATTTTTACTCCCTCAGCCTTAATTGAGCCTTGTGCAGAAGGTGTATTTTCTAGTATCTTGTTGTGTGTTGGTATGAAAAGTCACTTCTAACCCCATGTTTTGTAATTTCAGTTCACCTTTAGAGGACTTTTATTTTTGTGTGGCACCAAACTAGGACAAAATCTGCTTTTTGCTTATCCCCAGCCAAATGTTCACCAATTAGGGTTGCTCAGCTACGGAAACAAAATTGTTCAATATTTAAAACACGATTACTCATGAGTTGCAAAACTTATTACATACTTTATTTTCATTTAGGAATGCTGTGGTGTGGCTCACCAATATAAGCGTACAATGCAACTTCCTGAACTGGTTTTTGGTGCTGGTATAGTTATATACTATAAACTAGCTCTTTCTGAAATTTGTACAATAACCTACTGTTGAGAAAGCGCACATTTTTAAGGCTGCAAATTTTCTAAGAGCATAAAATGCCCAGAGTCAGGGCAATATCACGATATATTGAGGAGTTCACCTCTATAACGACAAATGGACGATACCTACATGTATGAGCAAAAACAAGAGTTGTCCACTAGATGGAGCTGTCACTGGTATTACCAATCCAATCCAATTTTATTTCTATAGCACTTTCTACACAACACTGTCGACCAAAGTGCTGTACAATATAACAAACATCAATAAAACATTAAAAACACATCACAGTAAAATATATCCTAAAAAAATAAAAGTAATAAAACATTTAAAAATTTTTAAAAACGAGCAGATGTACAACAATCAGGTCGTGTTAAACGCGAGTGCATAGAAGTGCGTCTTAAGAAGAGTTTTAAAAACTCCAAGCGAGGAGGCTTGCCTAATATTGCCCGGCAGCTGATTCCAAAGGCTTGGAGCCGCCACAGCAAAAGACCTATCACCTCTCCGCCTCAACCTTGTCTTCGGAACCACCAACTTCTGCTGGTCAGCCGACCTCAGTAGACGTGGTGGCTCAAATGGCAGGAGAATGTCGGAGAGGTATGCAGGTGCCAACCCATTCATAGATTTATAGGTCAGCACAAGAATTTTAAAGGAACTAGAGGCAGGAAAAAAGAAACGATGCTCACGAGCGACGCGCCCGGCTCTGCGAGTAACTGCAGCCCAGCACGGGAGCGTGCACAGACGGCTATGTTACACAAACACAAAAATACCATTACCTGACCCTCTTCACACGCTCTCACGCCACACCTCCAATATCTCACGCTGAAAAGGCAACTCCCCGCCGCTCTCACGGACAATATTGCGGCGAAGCAATCCACGCTGCAGCCCTGATCACAGCTAATGCTACTACTGTAGCATGATCACAGCTAATGCTACTGCACGCTAGCTCTCTCTGAGTCATCGGTGAGGTCAGATCATTGTCATCATCTCTAAACACAACCTATAATGTTTCTTACCTGCTCACTAGGAAATGAGCCATGGCAGCATCCTTTTTGAGTCCCAGATATAGTTGAAGCAGCCTCCATTCGTCAATCACGTATCCGATATAGATTCGGGTCCCTGCCTGTCTTTTACCATATTTGGTTTTTGACTCACGAGATGCCGCTGAATAAACTTCCTTTGTGCCACGCATGGTCGTTTGCTGGTTGCAGTAGAATCCATTCCCACAGTTCTTCTTTTGGAGTTTGGCGGTTGGCAAGCAACTTACGGTGCAATAGTGCCACCTACCGATCTGCAGTGTCGAACACATTTTCTTTCTGTTTTGAAGCTGTCATGAACGCGCAAGCAGTGTCAATTGACGCCACATCCGTAGGGCAGCGCGGGAAATTCGTGACCGAACTGCAGCGCATTTTGCAGCAAACAGCCTGTTCAAGAAAATGGAACGATACATGGGTGGCCTCATTCTTTTAGGTTTATAACGCTTCATCACCCATTAGCTTTGAAAAAATGAACATACATGTTTAATTTTTTACAGATTTTTTAAAGATCCTGCCTCTAGTTCCTTTAAACTTAATTCTAAAAACAACTGGAATCCAGTGAAGAGAAGCTAGCACAGGGGTGATATGATCACACCTACGGGTGCCAGTTAGAAAACGTGCCGCAGCATTCTGCACCAACTGCAGTCTTCAGAGACAACCTGTAAGCTGTCAATTCAATTCAGTTTATTTCTATAGCGCCAAATCACGACAAGGCTCTTCACAAAGTAAACCTTCCAATACAGTTCAGTTCATTAAGCCAGTCAGTAAAAAAGTTTCCTATATAAGGAACCCAGCAGATTGCATCAAGACACTAGCTACGTTTACATGGACACAAGTAATCGGATTGAACGCCCTATCGGATCAAAAATGCGTCATGTAAACATGTCAATCGGAATATTCTGATCCGATTCGGCCTGATCCGAATGAAATTTCATTCCGATTGAGAGAGGTGGTTTTGTCCGATCGTCAATCCGATTGGCGTCCATGTACACAGCCATTCGGATCGTTGGGGTAAAATAATGCCCACTGCGCATGTGTGCAACTTCAGCGTGCCCTCTTTCCGCCTCTGCGCATGCTCAGGACAGATCGAAAACATGGCGGGCTGTAAACAGAAGTGGTCTGTTGCCGACACTATTTTTTACTGGAAATACTACGGGAGCTCAATATTACTGAACGTCTCGATGGCCGAACGGTTAAAAATGCCGAGTTATACACTCAAGTGCAACTAAAGTGCATCTAAAGATGCAGGAAGTGGGAATTCACCGAAGCTAGAGAATAAGCAAATAAAATGCAAGGGGAAAGACGTGCGGACAAGATGGCGTTTGTTTACAATTTCTCTTCCGGGAAAGACAAGTCTGCGCATGCGCAAACTATGGTGCGGGCATCGCGGCGTGATCGGATCATTCCAGTTAGTGTCCATGTAAACAGAGGTTTGGGAATTCTGATCAACCAAGATTTTAATCGGATTGGGGAAATTTGGCGCATGTAAACGTAGCTACTGACTGTGTGTTGATACAATCCTCATACTAAGCAAGCATGTAGCGACAGTGGGAAGGAAAACTCCCTTTTAACAGGAAGAAACCTCCAGAGGATCCTGGCTCAGTATGAGCAGCCATCCACTACGACTCACTGGGGATTGAGAAGACAGAGCAGGCACACGCACACCCCACACCCACACACCATATATATCAAGTAGTGTCTCTATGTCAGATGATCTGAGCTGCAGATCTAACGGACAGAAGCTCCCAGAGCACCGCATCGCTCCAGTTTATCATCTCAGCTGGTTCTGTTTACAAAAGTGAAACTTAAGCCCGTGTTTACTTTCATTTCCAATATAGTTCCTGTCCGGAGCTCAGCATTAATTCATCACGTGGTCTAGACACCAAAAAAATAAATTGGATATTTTATTTTCAGACCATATTGCCCAGCCCTGGTAGAGCAGAGTTTTAACCTGAAGATGGAGATATAATTACGGTTTTGGGCTGAAATATTAAATTTTACGTAAGTTGCACTAAACTGCCAAAATAATGACTACGCATATCTACAGCACTGTTAGACACTCATCTATATGTCACAATCCTCGACCTCTTGACCTCTCGACCTCTCGACCTTTAAGTTTACACCAGCTCATTTTCAGCAAAAAACTCCATTGCATTGTGAAGCACATTCATAGGCATGCCAAGCCTGTAGTAGTGATGGAGAGATTCCCTGATCTGAACCGGTGGTTCATTCATGACATTAGCGATGCGACTGCACTGGTAGCTTCAGTGTGCATCGGTTATAAATGACGTCTATCAGAATCAGAATCAGAAGGGTTTTATTGCCAGATGTGTGAGAAATCACAACATTAGGAAATTGCTGCGGTACTTGGTGCAAAAACAAAGATAAAAAAAATAAGAGATAAGCAAATATAGGAAGTAATAATATACTCATGATAAAATAATTATTATAAAAAAGTGGCAATAATTAGAGAAGCAGCTACTATAGACACAGTGCAGGTACTAATCAGAGTGGATCAGCTTCAGGTACAAACACAACACCGGGTCATGTGACTGGGACCAAGCGACTGGAGTGGGCAGCCCTAGGATTGACATTCATGAGTCCAACAGCAGAGGGGAAGAAACTGTTCTTGTGGCGAGAGGTTCTGGTCCGAATGGATCTGAACCTCCTGCCAGATGGGAGCGGGTCAAAGAGACAGTGGCCAGGGTGAGTCAGGTCAGCTGTGAGCCGAACTGCACGCCTCAATGTCCTGGAGGTGTACAGGTCCTGTATGGAGGGGAGTTTGCAGCCAATGACCTTCTCAGCAGAGAGTACGACACGCTGCAGCCTCTTCTTGTCCCTGGTGGTGGCTCCAGGGTACCCCACGGTGATTGAGGAGATGAGGATGGACTCGATGACTGCGGTGTAGAACTGCCTCATCGACTGTGCTGGCAGGTTGAATTTCTTCAGCTGCCTCAGGAAGTACATCCTCTGCTGGGCCTTTTTTATGATGGAAATCGCAATGTACCTTCCCGTACGTGTCTTTCATCAGTAAAAACCATGGTTACATCGATTACTTTCATAGTTTACCTGCTATGTCCTCGTTTTTTGAGGCGCATTGAACGTATCACCAGTCTCTTTTAGCAGAAGCCAGGTGGTTCGCAGCCGCAGTTAGAAAAACCATCGTGGGACAATATTAACCGACGTACGTGCTTCCTGTCTTAACTTGTCAAAATAAAACTTCCTGAAGTCCGTGACTGGTTTCTGCAGCAGCGTATTCTTTCGAGCACTCTTAATGATCTTCGCATCTGAAGCTTTGTGCGAGGTAATTTAAGGTAATTCCTTGTTATTGTAACATTTGTGCAGAACTAAAAGAACACCAGACAGAATGACATGTTGGTTCAGAGAAGTCCAATAAACAGCTGAGATGAACTCACATCTCAGCTTGGACCTTTCTCTTAAAGGAACAGTAACATTAGGCTACAACAGCTTTTAGTATTGCCACATAAGGATCATTACAATATTGAGAAATATCTTCAGATGTTTACGGTGTTTCATAATAATTCCTAATAATTCTAGGATGAACTCTAATAATTTTCTGGTTCTGTTCGTTTATTTCTCTGAGCAGAGTGACTGTCTACACCTCATTTCAACAGAGCAATAAAAATACGTATAATATGTAAATGTGACTGATGAAGTGAATTGTCTTTTCATGTTGAATTTATTGATTAATCAAAAACAATAGAGGATGAAATACATCCTTCACAGAGGAGAGGGAAAATGATGATGATGATATTTAAAAACCAGATTTGGGCTGGAAGATCTTTTTAACATGTTGAATCTTTTCAAATGGCATCATGAAATGTATCGAATCGAAAATCGTTTTCAAATCATTTAAGAATCGTCAGAAGGGATGAATCGTATCGAATCGTTTTGCCAGAAGGTTTCACCGTATCGTTAATGTATCTTATCGCTGGTAGCGCATCGAGACACAAATCAAATCAGCCTCAATGGTGGAGATTCACATCCCTTGCCTGTAGGTGGTAGTAGCTCCCCAAATCTCCTGCATCTTTGCCAAAAAACATTCCCTTGAATAACTAGTTGCAGGCAATAACCGTCCTTGTGCTTTGGTCTTCTAGAGCAGTTATTGAGCTTGTAAAAACAAGAAAGTGAGTGTAAACACAGGTAAGCACATGTGACATCAGAGCATTTTTGTCACAGGCAGTGATCGTCAGGTCCTCATCATGCCCAACTCTCACCAGCCGTGAGCGATCAGCTCCCTGCCCGCTATTGGGTGGACAACACTGAACCAGTTAAATAACTCTCTCACTCACCACTCTGATGCTCAGTCATCGTTTCCTCACAATAAGAGTTCCTGATCCATGAATCTACGCATCAGTTCCCAAACCAGCATCCAGTCATTTAGGCCACGAATAATCGAATAATTCGATTAAATCGATTAAAAAAATGTTTGACTTTTATTTTGAAAATCGACGCTTCGTTTACTTTCACTTCCGGGTTATACCGTCTTTTTCCGGTGTGACCTTTCGGTTGTTTAACACTACGAGCACGCTTGTTCTGCATACTGCAGCTCCAACAGATCATAGTTAGCAGAGCAAGCAACAGGGCGAATGCAAAATGGATGATGACACCCAGAGAAAACCCCAAAACGTTTCCAAAGTGTGGGAATATTTCAATCTCAAGCCAATAGAAAAGATCGGTAGCTTAGCGCTAAGCTAACGTAGCGCTAAGCTAACGGAGCTAAGTGGCCAAGCTAGTGGTTCACAACAGCACGATCTCCACATCCCAGGACCTCAACACAAAGCATCTAGGTGCTTTAGGCATCAGCTGCGGATCTAAGACAAGGTTTGTGCTTTAAAGTTTAAATGAAGATAAACTGAGTATCACCAGATATGCTAACAGACTGAGAAATATTTAGCCACCACTCCTAAAAGTCCCAAGTCAGCATGAGACTAAAATGTTTGCTTTTCAGCTTTCTTTTTGCATGCATGTTTTTAATTTTCAGTTATAGTTATTTGTAACATTGCAGTGCTATCTTTAGTGCAGAAAGGAAAAACATTTAAATGGATATTAACTGTTTTGGAGTTTAATTATATTAAAATAATCACCATTGTTAGCTGGTAAACATTTCTTTTCTCTATCTTTCATCAGCTTCAATTGACAGACTGGCCCAGGCAAATCCATCCTTCTCAGCTGAACATGCTACTGAGTTAAAGACAGCAAATGAAAAGGAGCTGAATAAAAATAAATGTTGTTATAGAAATATACTGGCTGACTTGTTTTACAGTATTATCAAAGATAAGGAAATATAAAGTCTTATCCGATTATTCGATTGCCAACACAACCTCTCGATCTATCTTTACTTTCATGTAGATGACAGACCAAATCATAGAACATTTTCTTCATTTTGTGGGATACCCAGCTACGTGTGTACATGGTCTAAATTGAGAAACAACCATTTGAATGGTTGTATAGCGGTATGACCAATGACAACTCAACACACTCCTAAACATCCATCTTAGAAATAACCAAGAAAAACTAAGTCTTACTGAAACATAGCGGGTTGTTTGCTTTTGGAAGGAATGCCACAGGAACGGCAACAATGAGGAAATATAAATAAACAAAAATCTCACCTTGACTTTTCACCACAATATTATCATCAATTCAATCTCAGGTCCAAATAAATTCCCCAAAGCCTTAAACCCAATTGGACAAACAGCTGATGACGGCCCACAGGCGTAACAACATATTACTTGTGGAAGTCAATCGGCTGGTGAAAATTATCCCTTTTTTGTAACAGATGTTTGCAGGTGAGTCAAAATGTTAATTTCAGTCAGTGCTTCTGAGAATTAGCCCCAGCATCCAGTAAAAGGCCGTTTCTTGACAGCCAAATAAAAACTAAGCTTTCGAGCATTTTCCCTTGTAATCAAGTTCTTCAAAGGGCAAAGAAAAGTGTGAAACAGTATCTGACACTATGGCTCTACAGTGGAACCTGTTCTAATTAAATAGCTTTAGATTGGCTTCAAGCTCTTTAGGAAAAATCTGAAAAAAGAAAAAACAACCCGTGAACAGGCACAACAACACAATATGGTTGAAGTGCTGGATTGTGGCCAAAAAGCAAAACTTAACATGACTTCATTAAAGCAGCCTTATTGAGCTGCAAACAAATCAAGCAAAAAGCTGAAACAACATTTTAGGCTAACTGATTCTGATCTAATGAAGTCTAATGAAATCCATTCATTTTGTTTTGATTTCCATGTTTTATGATTCAGTCACTTTTTCCACCTAAAAAGTCTCATTAAAGGCAAAGTTAAAGTCCCATTAGTCATCATCACACACTGGTGAAATTACATCTCCACATTTGACCCATCCACGTGGTGGGGAGCGGTGAGCTGCTGCTGTGGCCGCGCTCGGGAACTATTTGGTGGTTTAACCCATAGATATCATATACACTGCTAAAAAAATAAAGGGAACACTTAAACAACACAACGTGACTCCAAGTCAATCACACTTGTGTGAAATCAAACTGTCCACTTAGGAAGCAACACTTATCAACAATCAGTTTCACCTGCTGTTGTGCAAATGGAACAGACAACAGGTGGAAATTATAGGCAATCAGCAGGACATCCCCAATAAGGTTGTGGTTTTGCAGATGGTGACCACAGACCACTTCTCAGTTCCTCTGCTTCCTGGCTGATGTTTTGGTCACTGTTGAATGCTGGCGGTGCTTTCACTCTAGTGGTAGCATGAGACGGAGTCTACAACCCACATAAGTGGCTCAGGTAGTGCAGCTCATCCAGGATGGCACATCAATGCGAGCTGTGGCAAGAAGGTTTGCTGTGTCTGTCAGCATAGTGTCCAGAGCATGGAGGCGCTACCAGGAGACAGGCCAGTACATCAGGAGACGTGGAGGAGGCCGTAGGAGGGCAACAACCCAGCAGCAGGACCGCTACCTCTGCCTTTGTGCAAGGAGGAACAGGAGGAGCACTGCCAGAGCCCTGCAGAATGACCTCCAGCGGGCCACAAATGGTCATGTGTCTGCTCAAACGGTCAGAAACAGACTCCATGAGGGTGGTATGAGGGCCCAACGTCCACAGGTGGGGGTTGTGCTTACAGCCCAACACCATGCAGGACGCTTGGCATTTGCCAGAGAACACCAAGATTGGCAAATTCACCACTGGTGCCTTGTGCTCTTCACAGATGAAAGCAGGTTCACACTGAGCACATGACAAACGTGACAGAGTCTGGAGACGCCGTGGAGAACGTTCTGCTGCCTGCAACATCCTCCAGCATGACCAGTTTGGCAGTGGGTCAGTAATGGTGTGGGGGGGCCGCACAGCCCTCCATGTGCTCACCAGAGGTAGCCTGACTGCCATTAGGCACCGAGATGAGATCCTCAGAGCCCTTGTGAGACCACATGCTGGTGCGGTTGGCCCTGGGTTCCTCCTAATGCAAGACAATAGCCCCGTTTCCTTTATCGGAACTTCGGGGTAAATTTACCGGAAATTCCCGACGTGCGCTTGTCTCCACTTGACCGGGCCGGCCGAACGGCCGTTTTCCAGGCTGTTTTCCGGAACCTTCTGAGTACCTGATCAGGGGTAGGTACTCGGAATGGCCCGATGGAGTCGCTGAGCGGAACCTTCAGTTAACTCACGCTGATTGGTTGTAACTCAGTAGGAAATTACATCAGCAGTCGACGTTCTCCAAAACAACCGGCAGTAGTAAAATTAGAAGAGTTGCTAGTGAAGCAGGAAACGAACGGAATGCGATAGTGTTTAAAATTAAACTCCCGACACCGGAACACAAGGCGGAATTTCCCCACAGCTGTTACTAAACTCCGCACCAGAAAACCCTGAGGAATTCCCCCACTGTTAAACTCTGCACCGGAAAACACCTTGGAATTTCCCCACATCGCTTTAATTCGCGGGGCTTTGTTGTCTCAAAGAGCGCTGTAAAAACTGAGCTTCTGGTCATTGAACGCCACATTTTACATCACGCAGCTGCTCTCGTCCTCTGAATGGGTTAAATTATGATAAACTTCAACAGAATACATACTTTTAATGTTATTATTGTTACTGTGGATGCGTCTGGCGCTGATCAGTGACATCACTCACTGCCGAAGCAGTCGCGATATGCTGATGTCTGTGCAAAGTCCTGAAAGAGCTGAATTTGAATGGAGACAGAACAGCTGAGAGGACTGGGACATTTGAATCTCCCGGTCTTTTCCCCATCCCAGGATTTACCCTGAAGTTCCGATAAAGGAAACGAGCCTAATGCTAGACCTCATGTGGCTAGAGTGTGTCAGCAGTTCCTGCAAGACGAAGGCATTGATGCTATGGACTGGCCCGCCCGTTCCCCAGACCTGAATTCAGTTGAGCACATCTGGGACATCATGTCTCGCTACATCCACCAATGCCACGTTGCACCACAGACTGTCCAGGAGTTGGTGGATGCTTTAGTTCAGGTCTGGGAGGAGATCCCTCAGGAGACCATCCACCACCTCATCAGGAGCATGCCCAGGGGTTGTAGGGAGGTCATACAGACACGTGGAGGCCACACCCACTACTGAGCCTCATTCTGACTTGTTTTAAGGACATTACATCAAAGCTGGATCAGCCTGTAGTGTGTTTTTACACTTTAGTTTTGAGTGGGACTCCAAATCCAGACCTCCATGGGTTGATAAATCTGATTTCCATTGATCATTGTTGTGTGATTTTGTTGTCAGCACATTCAACTACGTAAAGAACAAAGTGTTTAATAAGAATATTTCATTCATTCAGATCTAGGATGTCTTTTTTTTGTGTTCCCGTTATTTTTTGAGCAGTGTATATTGCTAGATGCCTTACCCGCGCTGTTCGTCAATTGGACGAACGTCCCTACGCGGCGGCCATCTTACTTCGGACAGCTTCCCCCTTTCGTAACATTGGTGTCAATTAATCAATTAGGGTTGTAGAACCCTAAGAAGGTGCTATACAAATACAGGCCATTTACCCTTTTGAACCGCCCACATGCTCGGAGATTTCCGCATTCCTGAGAAGTCCGTGTTAAGTCCAACTTACACAAGTGAACAAAAACCGCCCATTCTAGTCCGAACTGATGCGGCCGAGCCCCAGCCGCACTGGCCCAGATGTGTAAGCAGCTTTTAATACCCAACAGCAATTTGAGCAAACACTAATCATATATTTTTAAACACACCCACACATGAAAACAAGAATAGAAAGGGGCAAATCCATAAACCCCAGTATGCATTTACACATACGTGAACTTGCTCTCTCTTCCTCTCCTCTTTCCCCTTTTTTGCTGTTTCTCGACAGTTTCCTGTATCTGCCTCTCATGGTACATTCAGAGCATGAACGCCCAGAGTCAGCAAGTCTGGACACAGTTGCTAAATATGCAGCCCTGCATTCCCCATCGCTCTCTTCCTGCATTGCCAGTCCTTTTCCACCTTAAACTCTCCTCATTCCCCCCATCCCTGGTTTCCAGTATCACTCTCCTTCTAGTGCTCTATGTCAGCGCTCCCTAAAGCGCTGCCTCTGCTCTCTGTGCTCCACTTTCATTAAGGGGCTCTCCTCTGATAGCCCTTCATATAGCATTTAATCTTCATAACAATAAGAGCACTCTCTCTGCAACGAATCACCTTGAGGGGCAAGCCCAAAAGATCCTCTGCTAAATGATGTCATTTACCGTTACAGCCTGATTGGCTTAAGTGTTGCAGTAGAGCCCACCCCAGGTGTTAAATCACTGGGGGGGAGTTCAGCAGGAGCAAGCAGGTCAGGCGGGCCAAGGGCATTCCTCTTAAAGGGAAGTGCAAAGAAAACACAAGTTAGCATGAGCACAAAGCTCTTTGCCTGGGAAGCAGAAGCCGACGTCTGTTTGGTTTCACAGTCGAGAGAGATGAATAAGACTATTGAACAAAGAGGAGGGAGGCTTGAATAACAGTATTTTACATGAATGAATCTTCAGGGAAATGACTGCTCCAATGCTCCCTCAGCTCGCTATTTTCAGCTGCAGTGTGACAACAGATTGTGTGTGTGTGTGTGTGGGGGGGGGGGGGGGGGCATCTTGGATGATTGTGTCAATCACACAGTAGAGGTGCCTGTGTATATTATGTTGTTGTGGGTGCACACATAAATGTACAGTGACAGCAGCACCTTACACACACACAAACACAGTGAAATCACAGCTGTTCCCAGTTGCACCATCATCTCAGATAACACACACACACAAGTGTGACAGGGGGGTGGTAACACCAGACTTTGGCAGGGTTGGAAGGTCACCAGGGGTATTGTGACAAAGTTGCTTAGCAACAAGCACATGACACATATCATTTCCAGAGAGAGCGCCTGCATGGCCTTGAGCAGATCTGAATAGGATTATAATGAAAACTATGACAGATGATGATTGTTTTGCACCTGGCTGTCATCTGCTGCACAGTAACTGCAGCCACACCGTAGACCAGGGCTTCTCAATCCTGGTCCCAGAGGGCCGGTATCCAGCAAGTTTTAGTTGTTTCTCTGCTCCAACACACTTGATTCAGTGGTTGAATCACCTGTTCAGCAGCTAATCAAGCTCTGTAGAAGCCTGTTAATTACCTGATGATTGAAATCAGGTGTGTTAAAGCAGGTAAATAACTAAAACATGATGGATACCTGATCTCCAGGACCAAGTTAGGCACCCCTGCCACAGAACAATGTTTGTGCTCAATGGTAAAACCAAAAACTCAAACTTCAAGATTGGGTGATAGATGACACATAGACCAGCAGTTCCCAAAGTTGGGGTTGGGTTCACAAAGTGAAACATAATTACCAATACAACATGTTTACTATAACTGATGTAAAAGCTAAAGTTGTACTGTAGCGTCAAGAGTTTTGGAGTCTTCAGACTGAAAAGTGCTATACAAGAGCAGGTCATAAAACTACAGTCATAAATGATTGGTGTTTACTATGCTCTTATTATATTTAGCCTTTAAGCAACATTATAATGGTTTGACAAGTGATATTCTAGATCACAAGTCTATTTCATTGTAATATTATGGGTCAGAAATTAAAAATGGTGAATGACCTGTATTGATAGAGTCCGTATAGATAGGACTTCTAGAGTCCTTCTCCGGTTACGGGGCACACACTTAACTCCTCAGCCACCGTTGCACCAGAAACAGATTGACACCACTGGAATAGACCAGTGTGAAGAGCATGTTAATGAAATGGGAGCCAGTCAATTTGTCCTACTGACAAATCTGCCAAATTTTCATACTGAAAAATGAGAAATTATCAATTCTGCTACTTGTAACAGGAAATTCAATTCTAATGTCAAGTTCTGTGATTTGATCCATTGCATTGCAAAAATCACAACATCCATATCATAACTTTAAAGGTCCTATGTGTGACATTCATAGAAATCATGGTAAAAAAATGCGACTCTTTAGCGCCATGCAGTTCAGAGTAAGTATTGCAGCTATGGTGGCCCACTCCAAAAGGCAACAACCTCCAGCGTTCACTCCAGCCATCAGGTCAGTATTTTTATAAAAAGCATGAGATTGATCTATTTCCAATCTTTCTAGCCAAACCCACACAAAACATATAACTACACAGCAAATTTAAAAGTGTTAATTTTGGGGTGTTGGTTCAATTCAGCTCTAAGAATAGCTGGTTTAACAATATAATAGTTCATTTAACACTAAAAGAGTTACATAGTTGATATGTAACACTGACATGAGAGTTAAACCCAAGTGTTAAAAAGGAGTGTTACCTAATCAACTCTGTAGGAGTCATTTTGGACAACATAACTCCTGAAAAGCTAACTCTGAACTCCCACAGTGGCTATAACACCTGCAGACTTAATTTGCAGACTCCACCACTTTATTCTAAAAGTTGGACTGGTAGCAACTGATTGGCTGCAGGGAGCTGCAGGAGCTGCAGTGGGCAAGGTGCATTGTGGGAGTCATGTTTTTAGATAGTTTGTTCTATTTTGGGGTGTTTATGCATGTTTATTTTTGGGGGGTTGTGTTGTTCTTAGTTACTACTTTGTTCAATGTTGCAAATGTGGTGTTACTTGTTGTGTCATGTTGGCACCATAAGTGAGGAGGCTGGTCACAGGAATGGCACTGCTGTGCCGTTCCACTGTCACAATAAAGAAGTGAAGCATGGTTCACACTAAAAGCTCAGGACTCTGCTCCTTGTGTTCCTCTCTCACTGGCTGTCCACAGTCATGAGGTGTACAAGGCATGAGTTAGCTGGAGTTATTCAGTGTGGCTGTTTCACAGCGAATTCAGCATGCTCAAATTAACACTGTCAGAGTTGATTTCAACACTTTTAAAGTGTCTATATGGGTCCACACCTGTAAGAGTTAATTTAACTCTTTTTGGAGAGTTGGTACTTTAACTCTGATTTAGTGTCAAAAACCAACTCTTCTGGAGTTGACAGTTTAACACTGGTGTTGAGTTACTATATTAGCTAACGCCGGTGTTAAATTGTCAATTGTCTGATATAACAGATTTTAAAAATGAAAACTCTCAACAGACTAAATAGTAGGGATGCAACGATACCACTTTTTTCCAAACCGATACGATACCGATGCTTGGATCTGACTACTCGCCGATATTGATTACCGATACCGATACTTCTACCACACAAAAATGCAATGAATTGGAATACAGGGTTTTTTTCTTCTCTGCTTTCAACAGGAAAAGATGTTGAGTTAGATAAATAATAAAATATATTAACAGAGATCACAAAACTAAAATATTAGGTGAAAAATAAATATTTTCTGTGAAATCATTGCACAGTATTCTACAAACAAAATGAACTAATTTGCACAGTCTCCAGCTTTCATGAACATAACATTTATGAACCTATTGCAGTGTCCAGATTTAAATAAAAAAAACTATAGTCAGCATGCAATAGTGTGGACTCTGAACTAAGCTTTTTTGGGAAACATGAGCAGCAGGTTCTTTTTGATGAAAATAGTCATCTCTGCATTTTCAGGTGTGAGCCTGTTTCTGCTTTCATTCACAATGTTTGAAACAGCTCCCCCTATTGGTCAATATAGAAAACTACAACAGAAATGACAAGTCACAGTGAAGCCACTTTCAGGCAACTGGTATCGGTTAAAGGAGTCATCACCTGAAATCTTCATTTTTCCACTTAAAAACATGTCTATAATGGCTTCCTAATGATTTTTCACTGGCTGAGAAGCCGATATTTAACATTGAAGCGTTTGTTTAATCTTGCCTTCTTCAACCAGCTCACATGCACCCCACGAGCATGCACACTCCAAAATGAGATTAGCCTATATGTCGACACAAAGGCAAAATATAAAAAAATCTGAACCAGCAGCGAACAAACCAGCACAACAAAGCTCATTTCATAACGTGAAACGCATAAATGATGTCTTACCGTTGACGACTCATGTTATAATTCGTGTTATGGGAAACAAAACTCCGATTGGTTGTGTATTCCATCTTCACAACAGCATAAGAACTGATGCCTGGCTGTTAGCTTGCTTTGTCCCAACTCAACAACAAGTGAGGGTGCCATTACGCACGAGGCGAGGCTCGGGCTCGTACATACACGGTTGGATCCCGTAGGTCACTGCCAGGTCGGGTTCAGTTATAACTTTTGTTGTTTTGGAGCGAGACGCTGAAGCTGCGTCCTGCTTCCTGCTTCTTTCCACCAATCAACGCGCTCCTCAGTCCCGCGCCCGTCCGACACAGCCGAAATATCGCGTGTGATCTCGCGAGAAATTATGCCCTTTACAAAAAAGGATTAAAAAATCACATTTTTAATTTATTTTTCCAATACAATTTATTTTAATGGTCTAAAAGACTATAATAGGACGTAGATATCCACGGTGTTATAGGTGATGACTCCTTTAACTTTTTTCTGGTATCGGTGCATCCCTACTAAATAGTGCAGAAAAGTAAAAATAATCTTACAACTTTGCATGTTGAGATGTATTATTATTATTTATTTATTTATTTATTAGCCGCATCAGCTCCTAGTTTGTGGAAGTGGAGATTAGCTGCATTTGAGTGTTGACGCTCCGTGTGTTTTTATTTCTTCAGTGAGACATGAAAACTCACCTCACTTTGCCTGGAGTTTGTTCTTCAAAACTCATAATAAATCCACGGCATTGACGCATTTTAACGAGCTTCCTCTGCGCGGTATTTTTCGTTGCAGAATGCAAAGTTTACATCCCTCTCACGGAGTAAAGGTTCGGCAGACATGTTTGTTTACATTTTTGCCACTGTGCGCCTGCACAGTGTAAGAGAATAGGGGGGAGACGTGATGCTGCACTCAGGGCCCTCTGCAGGGGGGTGGTTAATGAAGCCAAATGGGCGGCTCCGATTGCCGCCATCTTGGCCATGTTACACGTCTCATCACGCCCAGACAATTCAAAAATGGGAAAAGAGGCGGAGCCGAGAGTGGAGGCAAATGATTGACACCCATAAACTCTGAATCAATGTAGCTACGACGAGCTAACCAAAGGTACATGGAGCTTGGAGCCAACGGAGGTAGCTAACCCAAAGCTAATGGAGGTTTTTGGGTGCTTTTAGCCAGAAAAAGGTGGTTGAGTGACTCAAAAGTGAAGCACACATCAACTCAAAGAGCTGCGGTGTTTCTGTGGTCTTCCTCAGCGAGCTCTACAGGCAGCCAGGATGACTACAGCTTTGCATGTGAGCCGGGAAAAGCAGGGCGGCCGATCGGCTGTCCCAGGAGAAAGGAGCAGCCTGAGTCTAGTAGCTGTTCCCGGTCAGGAAACAGGAGAAGCCGGGCGCTCGCCTCGCTCGGCAGCCTTCGGGAGACTGGAGTGGCAGATTCACGGATCTTTCGGTAATCCTCCCTCCTGCAGTGGCGACCTCGTGAATCCTTGACTGCGGTGGACCAGCACAGCCCGGTGCCCAGCCAGCACACCTAGCTCGAGTCTTGGTACCCAGCCAGCAGCCCCACCAACACATCATAATTCAACCCATCTTTGACCAAGCAGTGTTATGTTAAACACACTGCATCTTTGCCCATTCAACCAGCATAATAAAGTACAGAAATATAATTTTACTTACTGATAAATATGAAGCAGAGACCTCATGGATGGTCTGTTAGTGGAATCAGTACCACAGCTTGCCCTCTTTGTCCAATAATTCTATGATTAACATCCAAATACGAACACACAGAGGACACAACTAAAGTTCAGAGTCTAAATGGCTGAACATCTATTAACGTGAGGTTGAGGCCTTCCCCGGAGCTAGCTGCTAGCACTAGCGCTGATGCTCATGCTACCTGTCAAATCAAATCTAATTATTCATAATTTCAAGCATTTAATTACACCTAAATGGAAGAGTTGGTAATGACTGTAAACTATACCTATTGAACCCAAAATGTTTTTTGAACCAGGCTGTAAACATGTTTATTTCTGCTGTGAAGTTGGCATTTTTAACATGGGAGTCAGTGAGGATTCGCTCACTTCTGGTGCCAGCCCCTAGCGGATGAGGGTGGAACTGCAATTTTTGTCACTTCCTGATTGGCTTCAGGTCTGAGTCTGGGGGGGTTCCCGCTTGGTTAAAAGCCAGCATCAGCATGTGGTAGAAAATGATAAATGGCCTGTATTTGTATAGCTATGGTTCTACAACCCCCGAGGCACTTTACGGCACAATCAGCACAGTCATTCACCCATGCACACACACATTCACACGCTGGTGGTGATGAGCTACAATGAAGCCACAGCTGCTCTGAGGTGCACTGACGGAAGCGAGACTGCCGAACACTGGCGCCTCTAGTCCCTCCGACCACCACCAGCAGGCAAGGTGGTTTAAGTGTCTTTCCCAAGGACACAACAGCAGCATAATTAGTCCATCAAAAGTTTGTTTCTAACCATTACCTGCATTACCTGGAACCCATTAACACACTCACGCGTGCACACACACACACACACACACACACACACACACACACACACACACACACACACACACACACACACACACACACACAATATTCCTCATATGGATTACTTGTAGTTGTGGTTCTGATTTTTAGGGCCTTACATGGACAAGCACCATCATACATTGGTGATCTTCTCAGTCCCTACACCCCNATGGAGAAAAGCGAGTATAGTAGGGCATTTAATGGACTGGCACAGACGCGATATCGAGAAAAAATACGTCTTCGTGTAGGTTACGACCCATATAGTTTAACGCAATCACTGCCAGCCGTTTTCTGATCAGAAAGCCCCTGACTGCCAGCGTTTTTGAGTGTTTTTACTGTTTTTTGAAGAGTCACAGAACATTGTGCTCTATGATCATATAAACGCGAAACCTACCAAAAGAAAGAGTAGACTCACTTCTTACATCAGGAAGAATCAACGTATTTCTAGTGTTATCCGTTCTTTCACAATCTGGTGCCCAAGCGCTGCTGCAGAAGCATTTCCGGTTGGCGCATCGTTTTTTTCACAGCAGCGTCCCAAAACAAACTCGTAATCCATTGATTTTCCGCTTCCTGATCACGTGATGTGTGACATACACAGATGAAGATCCGCTTTAGACACGTGATGTTTGTTCTCACGGTGCGGGGGCTCGCTCCGACGCCCGCCCCGTAAAAAAATGCAAATGACGACTAAAGTCGTCAATGGCAGTGAATGAGTTAAAAAAGTCGGTGTTTTCATACTCTCTGGGGGATTTACCCAGCGTTGAAGCGATCGACATTACAAACTTCCTTGTGCTGCATACCTCGCATTATACAGCAAACCAAATGAAAGCATTCAAAAGCCTGGAAGCCTACAACTATTTTATTTCAGGTTGGGTAAACCATTTAGTGATCCTGAGAAGCTCTAAATGACTGTCATCTTGTTTTTGCTCGGGTAAGTAGTGAGTTGTGCTATTTAGCTCATGATAATAATGCTATCGCTATTGCTAACAACAAGTATGTCTATGTGCTAGAATCTACTTGTAAATAACTTATTAGGCCTATTTAAATCTAAATTTCTGGTACGTTAGTTTGTTTTTTATAGGGTATAAACGCCACGTTACAACACTAAGCTAACTGCTAACAACATTAGCACTCTGAAAGCTATTTGCGGTACGGACACATGAAAACAGTATCAAACTGTTTACCTGCCGTTTTTATGACTGTGTTCAATAAAATGCTATAAAACATTTAGTAAATCCTTACCTGTTAGAAAGTGATCGCTGCAAACTTTAGCATTGTCCGTTTCAGCTCCAAATGTTTTTAGCCGGAGATTATGGTACACTTCAGCCGTCTTCTTTCACTACTTTCGGGACCCCCAAAAAAACGTTGGTCTTTGTCCCGATTAGAGCAATTGTAACAACCATAGACAACACAGAATTTGAGCATTTTAACGCCAAATCAACAGAGTAAACAGGGATCTGTGCAGAGGCAGCTCCTGCTTGACCCGCGTCTGCATTTGTTTACGTGGACTTCAATAGGAGAGGCAGGGAAGAGGCGGGGACGCTACGTCATGTGAAACCCAGCAATGTAAAAGATTGTTTCTTCTTCTTCTAAATCAGTGGTGTCGAACTCCGGTCCTCCCACATATGTTAGTGTTTTCCCTGTTTCAACACACCTGATTTCAATCAGCAGGTGATTAACAGGCTTCTGAAGAGCTCAATGAGCTGCTGCACAGGTGAATCAACTGTGTTGAAACAGGGAAACAACAAAGAGGTGCGGGATGCCGGCCCTTGAGGACCGGAGTTTGACACCCGTGTTCTAAATGATGAATCCTTTAGGCCAGGGGTCTCCAACTCCAGTCCTCGAGAGCTACCATCCTGCTAGTTTTCTGTGTTTCCTGCTCTGCCAGACCTGAATGGAGTAATTTAATCCTTACCTTGCCTCTGCACATGCCTGTTAATTACTCTTTCATTTCAATCAGGTGTGTAGGAGCAAAGAAACAGCTAACGTGCAGGACGGTAGCTCTCGAGGCCTGGAGTTGGAGACCCCTGCTTTAGGCACTGATCACTGCACTGCACGCACAGCGAAGCAGTGGCGATATGCTGACATCAAAGCAAAGTCCTGAAAGGACTGAATTTGTATGGAGACACAACAGCTGAGAGGACCGAGCCATCGTATCTCCTGGTCAATTTTCCCCCTTCCATGAAATTTCCCTAAACTCCTATAGTAGAAACAGGGCTATCGTGAAATTAGAATTCTCAAATCTTACACAATAACGTGAAGTGAGTGGAAAAGCATTTGTAAAAGTTGAGTTAAAAGCAGTAGCCTGTGTTTTTAACTCACTGCCCTCCTTTATTCAGTGATGTCACATGTCAGCCCCTCTGACAATGCCATCTCCGCTTCCCACTGTGTGCAGTGGAACAAAGCAGAGATGGCAGAGGAACTTATCTTTAAAAAGAAAATGCACAGTGTTGTTGAATAATTTGGAAAACTGTCACAGTGAGCGAATCCTCACACACACACACACACACACACACACACACACACACACACACACACACACACACACACACACACAATATTCCTCATATGGATTACTTGTAGTTGTGGTTCTGATTTTTAGGGCCTTACATGGACAAGCACCATCATACATTGGTGATCTTCTCAGTCCCTACACCCCCAGCAGGTCCCTGAGGTCCAGTGATCAAAGTCTACTGGTTGTGCAGCAGGCTAAAGACCAAAGGTGACAGATCATTTGCTGCTGTGGCCCCCAGACTCTGGAACTCTCTCCCCTGAGCCTGAGATCAGTGGACTCAGTGGTCTCCTTTAGAAACTCACCTGTTCAGGTGGCTTTGGTTTGATTCTCTGTTGGTTCTCCATCACTACATTCTCTTCCTTCTGCCTTTCTTTACATTTTTTTAATCACAATTTTTACTTTTCCCGTTTATATATATTTATTTTTTACTTTTTCTAAGTGCCTCATGATTTTTATCTTGAGCTATAGCTATTACTGGGTTTCACTCACGTGACCCTGAAGTCGCACAAAACTCAAATGCGGGGCAGGAAGTGTTTTGCTTCAGCGATGGAGAAAAGCGAGTATAGTAGGGCATTTAATGGACTGGCACAGACGCGATATCGAGAAAAAATACGTCTTCGTGTAGGTTACGACCCATATAGTTTAACGCAATCACTGCCAGCCGTTTTCTGATCAGAAAGCCCCTGACTGCCAGCGTTTTTGAGTGTTTTTACTGTTTTTTGAAGAGTCACAGAACATTGTGCTCTATGATCATATAAACGCGAAACCTACCAAAAGAAAGAGTAGACTCACTTCTTACATCAGGAAGAATC
>SSNS01000116.1:764893-780697 GCA_006937985.1 Aphyosemion australe
TGTGTAGGAGCAAAGAAACAGCTAACGTGCAGGACGGTAGCTCTCGAGGCCTGGAGTTGGAGACCCCTGCTTTAGGCACTGATCACTGCACTGCACGCACAGCGAAGCAGTGGCGATATGCTGACATCAAAGCAAAGTCCTGAAAGGACTGAATTTGTATGGAGACACAACAGCTGAGAGGACCGAGCCATCGTATCTCCTGGTCAATTTTCCCCCTTCCATGAAATTTCCCTAAACTCCTATAGTAGAAACAGGGCTATCGTGAAATTAGAATTCTCAAATCTTACACAATAACGTGAAGTGAGTGGAAAAGCATTTGTAAAAGTTGAGTTAAAAGCAGTAGCCTGTGTTTTTAACTCACTGCCCTCCTTTATTCAGTGATGTCACATGTCAGCCCCTCTGACAATGCCATCTCCGCTTCCCACTGTGTGCAGTGGAACAAAGCAGAGATGGCAGAGGAACTTATCTTTAAAAAGAAAATGCACAGTGTTGTTGAATAATTTGGAAAACTGTCACAGTGAGCGAATCCTATCTCAGAGAATGCCAGTCTCACACACACACACACACACACACACACACACACACACACACACACACACACACACACACACACACACACACACACACACACACAAACGGGGACTTTGGTGTTTATATCATATGGGAAGGTATTTTTTCCCCTCACACTGCCAGGGAACAGGCCCACGCATGGACACACAGACGCTGACTAAGGCTCTAGGACTGCTTTGGGGTGGGGGTGTGCATGTGTGTGTGTGTGTGTGCTCTTTGCTTGCTAAATATAAACTTTTAACCTTGCTCTGTGGCGTGATTTCCCTTTGGTTTGAGGTTAGAGAGAAAAAGTGGGAGAAGACAGCATAGAAATGTTTGAGCTTGTTTATGTTTGTGCGTGCGTGTGTGTGTTCAGGTCTGTTAAAAGCTCCCAGTCCTACCATCCCAGTGTTAGATGGCAGATGTTCAGAGCTTCAACCACAACACAATAGGCAGTCTATTCAGCCCAAGACACAAATAAAACAGTTTTCCTCTGTGCTTAAAAAACCCTCGCCCAAACTGCAAGCTAAAGCCAGATATTTTTGTTGAGCAGTGACGAAGGCCAGCCACTTAAATCGCTTCTCCTTGATGATGTTTACTTTAGCTAAAATAAGAACTGGCGCGTATGTTTCTGCACAAACAACACAGCATCATCTCTTTTCCAATTTCAGTCACTGCCTGTCTGTAATTGTTTCTCGGGATGGGAATCACTAAAGGTCACTCGGTTAAAGGAGGGCAGTGAGGTGATGGAGTTTCAAGTTGTGAGATACTAGTGGAGACATTTCAAAAAGAAATCTCTGTCAAAGTGTTGTGAAAACCTTCCGTTGTGTGTTTCAGAAGCATCTTTAGATGTTTGGTGCACAGTACAATGAAGTCTGACAGTCGTAAAAAAAAAGTTGATATTTTAACAATTTTGAAGTGTGTTTCTGTGTGAAACTTATAAATAATAACTATTGTACCTATTACAGATTAACTTCCTGCATTGCCTTTGTTCTGAGAAATAGAGTTTACCACAGCTAGTCTGAGTTCAGTCAAAATCAAAGTGTATTGCTGCTCCAAGTCGAAACACACCCACATCACCCCGCGCCAGCACCAATCTCAACAATTGCATGGCTGTTAACAGAGATTTAATTGTATAAAATGGATGCATCACTATTACAAAAAAATATCATCCATCCATTCATTATCGTCCGTCATGTTAGACAGGTTGTCCTTTTCCGGGGGCCGGGTCGTGGGTGCAGTAGCCTAAGCAGAGAGGCCTTGACTTCCCTCTCCCCAGCCACTTGGGCCTGCTTCTCCAGGGTAACCCTAAGGCGTTCCCTGGCCAGCTGAGAAACATAGCCACTCCAGAGTGTCCTAGGTTATCCCTTGGGTCTCCTCCCAGTTGGATGTGCCCAGAAAACTTCACCAGGGAGGCGTCCAGGAGGCATCCTAACCAGATGCCCGAGCCACCTCAACTGGCTCCAATCGATGTGGAGGAGCATTGGATCTACTCCAAGCCCCTCCTGGATGACCGAGCTTCTCACCCTATCTCTAAGGGAGAGCCCAGACATCCTGCGGAGAAAACTCATTTTGGCTGCTTGTATCCACGATCTCACTCTACGCAAAGCTTGTGACCATAGGTGAGGGTAGGAACATATATCAACCGGTAAATTGAGAGCTTCACCTTCTGGCTCAGCTCTCTCTTCACCACGACAGACCGGTACAATGTCTGCATCACTGCAGCACCAATCCACCTATCGATCTCACGCTCCATTTTTTCCTCACTCGTGAACAAGACCCCAAGATACTTAAACTCCTCCCCTTGAGGCAGGACCTCATCCTGACCTGGAGAAGGCATTCTACCATTTTCTCACTCAAGACCATAGTCTCGGATTTAGAGGAGCTGATTCTCATCCCAGCTGCTTCACACTTGGCTGCAAACCACTCCAGTAAAACCTGGAGATCAGGATCTAATGAAGCCAACAGAACCACAAAATTTGCAAAAGCAGAGACCTGATCCATAGGCCACAAAAACGGATCCCCTCAACACATTGCCTGCATCGAGAAATCCTGTCTATAAAAGTTATGAACAAAATTGGAGTCCAACTCTCACTGGGAACGAGCCCAACATACTGCCAGCAATCATACCGGGACCTAATGGAACTTTCACATCTGGGTCTGCACGGCACAGCCCTGTGTTCACATCTGGGTACTATGTGTGTTTTCCTTGCTCACCTGACCATTTATTTATTGGACCTGCTCTCGGCGGTCAGCTTCATGCAAAGCCGACCCAACACACCCACTACCAACTGATTGGCCAGCTGAAGTTCACGCCTACCTATAGAGGGAGAAGATATTCCAGGGCTGAAATATCATCTTAGTCTGCCCTTGCTGGTACCCCATACTCCAGAAGGAACCCCCACAGGGCACCTCAAGAGATGCAGTGGAACGCCTTCCCCAAATCCAGAAAGAATATGTAGATTGGTTGGGCGAAGTCCCACGCACCCTCCAGGACCCCCCCCCCCAAGGGTATAGAGCTGATACAGTGTTCCATGGCCAGGATGACACCACATTGCTCCTCCTGGATCCAAGGTTGGACCAACCCGATGGACCCTACTCTCAAGAAACCATGAGTAGACTTTACCAGGGAGGTTCAGGAGTGTGATTCCCCTGTAGTTGGAACTAGGGATGCAACGGTCCACTTTCCCCACGGTCCGGTCCGTACTTCGGTTTTTGGGTCACGGTTTTGGTCCACTTTGAATTGTCGAAAAGCTTAAGAAAATCAGAAATTTCCAAACTTTATTTTATTCACGCAATAATAACTTTTCAGGTGTATTACTTGTAGTCCAGTGTATAATAATATGTTCAGAGACAAACAGAAATGTCACTTTTAAAATGTCTTTTCAATGTATTGGTAAATGTAAAATATTATAAAGTGCCTCTTCAGTATTGTATATATTACAGTACTTTAAAACGATTGTAACCCAATTTTGTGAGCCTTTTATTTTGAAGAGAGCAGCTAACCAGGTGTGACGTGTAGTGGGGCGGGTCAAACCTGTGATTGGATATTTACTCACGAGAAACCTGTACAGACGCAAAAATATTAATAATGCGTCTTCGGACCGTGGTGCTAAGAGTGCCAGCCACTGTAGTGCGAGCCTGTGAGTGACAAAGTTAGGACGTGGATGCACAACAGTGATTGGATATTAACTTGCGGGGGGCGGACTTTCATCTGCCTGGACAGACAAACGCACCTTGGTGCCGTGTAAAGCATGAAATGAAGGACCAGAGCGGAAATAATGGCAAAACCGAAGTCCTGCGGTACACAAGGGTAGATTGTCCCATGCAGGGAGGACTGAACGATCCGGGATTTTACCGCGTACCGTTGCATCCCTAGTTGGAACACACCCTGCGGTCCCCCTTTTTAAATAGGGGGACCATCATCCCAGTCTGCCAATCCAGTGGAACTGCCCCACTCAATATTGCAAAAACACGTCAACCAACACAGCCTCACAACATCCAGAGCCGTAAGGAACTCCAGGCAAATCTCATCCACCCCTGGGGCCTTGCCAGAGACTACCAGAGACTGAAGAGCCCAACCTAAAGTCCCCAGACTCCGCTTCCTCACTGGAAGACATGCCAGTGCGATTGATGAGGTCTTCAAAGTACTCCGCCCACCGATCCACTACTTCCCGAGTCGAGGTCAGCAGCACATTATGGCTTTGTTGTCTAACAGAGCGCTGTAAGAAACTGTGCTTCTTCTGGTCTGCCAGGCTCCTCACCATGGCTCAACAGGGTGAGGAGTGAGTAGAGCTGTGGTGTGTGACAAGACCCAAACGCATAACTGCTAGCGTTGGGAGACGTCTAACACGCAGATAATCTAGGAACACCAGCATGAACCTCGAAGGGAAACAAGGACGTGGCGGCGTTCCATAAAGTAAAAGAGTGGGCTTACAGTTCAGGTGCAGCTGGATGAGGTGAGACTGGAAGCTCTGAATCGTCCGGCGTGAATTTGGAACCGCAACAACAGGAATGGTTGAAAGCTGTAACCATCTGGCATGACTGAATGAGCCGCGACGGCTAGGGAGCTAAACAATGAGGTGAGCGCGGAAGCTCCAAGAGAATGCCAAGGCCATGGACAGAAAACGATGACTGAGCACTGATTGTTGTGATGGACTTCCTGATATAGGGTGAGCGTTAGGGCTGCACGATATTAGGAAAACCTGCGATATGCGATAACAGTGCCTAATATTGCGATATCGATATTACTTGCGATAAATGAAGAAATACTTAAATCTGCAGTTTTTGTATATATACTTTAGACACACCACTCCATCCTCTATCATTAGTATTGATACAGTAACAAAATGAAACCATGCAAGTTTACCTTACAAAATTATCATGATCTGGTTCAATATTTTTGTAAACAATAATCATTAAAATATGTTGAGTGATTTAAAACAATAGGACAACGCTGTAGAACATTTACAGAGCTAAACGAATATGTTTACTCCCGTAGCACTTACCGACTACTTCCGTTATTTCCTTGTACCGCTTTGATGGTTTCTCATAAGGAGTTCCACCCATGGGCATCTGCTGGGCTGTTGTGCTCTTACTTGTCTTAAAGTCAGAGACTTTGGGTTTGCTAACGCTAGCTTTCTAGAGCCCAGTATATAGACCTTTATGGTTGCGCTGGAGGTGACAACGGAGATTTGTCATGTTTCCCCTCATGGTTGCTACAAGTGTTTGAATGTCTTGCAAAGTACTTGTGTTTGTTGAACACAAGTACTTTGAAATAATAGTCATGCTGTTTGAATTATGAGTTCTTTCTCGCTAACATTTTCCACACACGTCTTACCCTCAGTCATTGCGACGCTCTCTAAGCTAACTCAGGTGTTTGCTAGCCATCCAAATGAAGTGCCGTCCACCTAGGCACCAAGGCATCTAACCTATAAGAACCCAACCGATTGGCCAAATGGGTGAAGGGCTCCATTTGATTTGTCAAAAACTTCATGCTTCCGTTTGATTGACAAAATGCATTATGTGTAGCAAAAATCTGAGATGACCATTAATTGCAATATTTTTCGGTTCTTTGCGATATGCCTATTGCGCATGCTGATATTGCAATAACGATATATTTGCGATATATTGTGCAGCCCTAGTGAGCGTGATGATGTGGAGGCAAATTACGGTGCAGGGAATGCTGGAAAGTGGGGTCCTAGGTATGGGCTGGTGTAAGGAGGATAGCTGGAAAGCTGGAATCATGACATGGTCAGTGAACACCATATTTTACATCATACACCTGCTCTGAAGTTACGACAATGGAAACACGCCTCATGATTTTGGAATCACTGTAAAAACGCTTTGGTCTTGTTTGTGTTTGTGTTTAGACTAGGAATCAGCTCATCAGTCCTGTAGGACATAAACTTTGTTTTGCCAAAGGTCAGTCAAGAAGTTGTCTACAATATAAGATAGTAACAATGTATTACATTCTGCTAAAACACACATCAAAATGGCCAAAAGATCCTTTCAAACACAAGGAATAGAATAAAAAGACAGATGTTTAGTCTTTTGTTAGTGTTACATAATTTCTGAGGTCATTAGTGTCTCCACATATGAATATGCAAGCCAACACACACAGTATATGGCTGCATCCACTGACATCACTGTAGCCAGCCAGAAAGACAGGGGCGCTAAGCTGACATCATCCCATTCATTTAATGTCAATTACGTAATCGCCAGGTCCAAAGCCTGCAGGACAGGCGATCCGTATGTGATTCCATGACCAGAAAAAACACACAAAGGCAATCTTGTGTGAGAGATGATATAAAATGTGGTGTGCTGATGCCATCAATAAGGGGAGTTGGTCTTGCGATGCTGAGAGTGTTTGGGTTAAGAAGAGGATCTAGATTGGTCCACACAGACCCTGCAACATGAGTTATGCAATGCAAATTATACTTAACAGAGTAGAAAGGGCCTATTTCTGCCTTTTCTCTATGTCTTTGTGACTTCTCTTTAGCTCTGTACTCAGGAAGAAGAGTGCATTAAAAACACTTGAACATGTTTTACCAAAACATACACAGACACATCCACATACATGCTCAGGCACTCGCTTTACCCTCTACTCAAAAACAAAGCTTCCTAAGGACAGGAAATCCTTCCACCCACATTCCTGTGTTGCTTGGCAACTGGAGCATCATCGTGTGCATGCCTTCACCACTGAAAACACACAAACAAGAAGAAAGAGACTACACACACGAACTTCTTGAACTGTGCTCCCTTTGAAAAGAGATGGCAGATAACTGAGCCAGGCTGATACTCGCCACAGCTGCCCTCCAATCCGTCTACCATGGATCTGGACCAAACATGACATCAGCCCCCTATACACGTGAAGCACCTTTTCCCTCTAATAATCTTTATTTTTATACCCACTGACATCTCTGTATGCAGGATGATGCACGCAACACATGCCGGTGAATGTTTATGACCTGGAAACGAGATCAGCAGAAACTCAACAGAGTAAAGAGAAGTTTACTGAGAAGGAAAATCCAGCTCTGTGGACAATGGTTTCATATCAGCAGGAAGCCAATTCATGACTATTAGAAACCGAAGGGATCCAGAGGAGCTTTGTACTTCTAAACTATCCTGGTTATTTCAGTTGTGTTTCCATTTAAAACAACTTTTCACATTGCTCTTGAGTACAAGAACTCATGCAAAGACTGTTTCATAAAATAGTTCTCTCATATGGTCACACAAGGTTTTTCCACCAGAGCTAAATCAGAGCCAGACTCTGTTTCCATCACTTAAAACTCTGCTAGTTCAGGAAAACTGGAGCTATCTCAGCACTGACTCCTCGCTCAGCCAGAAGGGGTGGGACATGGATATGGCCTCAAGGAGACCAACATCCACTGAGAATGATGTAAAGCAGGGATCTCCAACCTTTTGGAGAGCAGAAGCTACTTTTACACCATGAAAGTACAGAAGCGCTACTGCCATACGATTTATTCACATTGATACTTTCCATGTGTGAATATGCTTACTGTGTTAAAAAATGCTATGCTTACTGTATTAACATGCATGTATTCACAAGTTACTTTCTCTATTTCAATACATCAGTATTGTAAAAAAAAAGTAAAAGTAAAATAGTGATATTCCTGTTTTAAACTCAAACTAAACGAAACATGTTTTGTTTTTAACAAATTAGATACTTTCATAGCCTAGTGCAGGGGTTCCCATTTTTTTTTCTTTGGGGACCCCCTTGCCTGTGTCCAAGACAAGCCAGGACCCCCAACCCCAACTCCTACACGCATAAACACGTTAAATGTGATAATTTGCAGACTTTATACAGACATACAGAGTTATAACTTTTATATGGAGTTCTGATTATATTGTAGGGTGTGTTATTGGGATTTTATAAATGTAATTTTTACAAATAAAATCTTGCTAACCTCACAACCTCAGCAAAGACAAAATTATGGGGACCCCCTGTAATCTTGTGGGGACCCCATTTGGGGTCCCGACCCCTGACTTGGGAACCCCTGGCCTAGTGAACTAGACCAAATTCTTGCTTTGCAGAGTTTGGTCTAGGCACGCTTCATTGGAACCCTCGCAGCCTGATCCACTGCTGTGGCTATCCAATCACAGCTCGCTATAGTTTTGGTTGGGCCAATCACAGCGCTCTATATTTTGGGCCAATCACAGAGCGGGAGTAGCCGATGACGTCAGCGCTGCGGCCGCGAACCCAAGCAACATGGCGACAGCGCAGGAACCACGTTGGTTTGAAGCGTCTTTGTCATCAACATTGGATTATTTAGACTCCAACGTGCGTAAGTCTGTCGGCTATACTTAGCGGCTTCTTATTTTTATCAAACAAAGTAGTGCAATGTCCCAGTACACCTGATATTCACATGTTTTTTATACAAAAACGACAGAAATCATTGATGTTAGACGCTATTAATGCCTCCCGCTTTTCCGTCGCTGTGATTACGTCACGTTGTTCGTTACTCTGATTGGTCCTAGCGCTATCCAATTGCGTGCTGACATTTTGAAAGACAACCGCAGATCCCGCCTCACGACTGAGAGCCGTCAATGGTTCGTGGCCAGACTATATATTCACATATATAGGATGGCTTGCCAGGCTATTACTTTCAGATAATGAAATACAAATCTACTTTGTGTGAATGAGCTGACATTTTTTTAGAATGGATCAGTAACATAACTTTTTGAGCACAGGAACAGCTAACCTGTTGCTCTTCAGTCCCTGACCCTGGGCCCTGCCTGGAGCCCAAACAGCAATGTCAGGTTTTATTAGCGTTAAGCTGTTTTGTCATAAATTAACAAATACTTCCAAAAACTAGGGATGTTCCGATCACGTTTTTTTGCTCCCGATCCAATTTCGAGTCATTAGATTTTGAGTATCTGCCAATACCAAGTCCTGATCCGATACTTTTCAGGAAAGCATTAAAATAAGCAGAAAAATGAAATCATTTTTAGGAAAGCATTAAAATAAGAAAATAAAACTTTTTTAAAAAAAAGTTGTCCTAAGTTCATACTTGCCAACCCTCCCGAAATTTCCGAGAGACTCCCGATTTTCAGCGCCCCCTCCCGAAAATCTCCCGCCGCCACTATTCTCCCGAATTTCTCCCGATTTCCACCCCGACAACTCTGCAAATTTCTGCCTAACCGCTGCTGCTGTCTGTGTTCCAGCGGCAGCGCGCATGCTGCTCAGCAAACCATCTTCAGCAGCTTCCAGCACAAACGTAGCACTAACCATTCATGGGTGGGAAGCTAACTTCACTCAGCTCTGCTCTGCACTTTCCTGCAGCGGGAGCGCACAGCGCTCAGCCGCTCGTTAAGGAAGTAAATGATTAGAAATAAGAGCGATGAGGCTTAATTAAAATATATTTGCGTTATTAACAAGTTTCTTATCAGTGAAAAAGCCACGACTTTGGGCAGATAAATGAAATAATTGACGTTTTTTAACACAGTTAAGACGAATGTTTTAAAGTCAATTACATTCTCTGCTGCCTGGTTCCTAATAACGGATCACATTCCTGCTTTTTAAACCAACAGCATAACAGTTTAAGCCCATCTAAAGGTTTATGAGCATCACTGTTGATACTCAAGAGCAGAACTAAGTTATTTAAACTCTGTGGGCTCATGAAACTCACAACACTGCAGGTCTGTGGAAAAACATTGCTGCATCTTAACAGGTGGATTTGGCCAAAATATACATTTAAAGATACTAAGTTGGAAGTCTGATAACTCACATAGGCTAAAAAAAATGTTCTTGTATTTCTATTTAAATAATGTGTAGAATAGACTGTATGCTCCCTAAGTGTCCATTCTGTTAAGGAAAGAAAATCATAAAATTCTTTTGTGAAAACCTACTGAATCAAAGGAGATAAAACAATCAATATATATGCTATATGGGCCCCATTTACAACTTAGCTTAAACAGGGCATCAATAAATTATCTACAGTATAGTGATTATAAAGTAAAAAAATTATATAGCAGTCTGGGGATTATTGTTTTTCTGGACCAAATCTGGGGCAGCTAAGACTGTGTCCCATGTTTTATAATTATTATGTCAAATAAAAAAACTTGATTTTTTTTCACTTGTGAGTGTATATGTATTCCCCCCCCCGGCCCTTTTGAATGTCTCCCTAATTCCGAGGTCTCAAGGTTGGCACGTATGCCTAAGTTTCACTTTCACTTGTTTAGAAAGTGTACTGATTAAAAAACGTGTTACGAACATATTTAAAAGTAGCAGTGTTGCTCATATTTCAAGTTTACTCCCTCAATCAGCAGCTGTGTTGAGTGATGCCTGTTCCCGTGACGGGGCAGGCACGCGGCGCCTCGGCAGGCAGGCTAACTTTTCCTTGTATAACATCTGTAGCTAACACACAGCTCGGGTGCTGCAGCAGACAAACTCCCGACTTTTTGCAGTCTGGCAATTTCTCTTTGTTTATTAGCCTATCTTTTAATGTTGGCTGACTCTGCATTTTTGTCCGAGTTCGCTGTGAACTGGGACTGTAAGTGGCAAACCGGGAATTAATGGAAACAGGTGATTCGCTTTGTTGATGCCGAAGGGAAAAATCGAAAGTGAAGGTAGTCTGTTTTAAAGGCTGCGTATCATGCAGCTCTGCCACGGAATGCCCAGAATGCACACATTACAAGTGGCTGTAGCTCTGCCTTCGCTGTCTGGTTTAAAATACCACCTAGCTGCAGACATTTTAGTTCTCCTGAGAAGACACGTTAGCTCAGCGTTAGCCTGCTTGCTAACAGCTGCGCCTTGGTGTCTGAATCCTTGTCTGCTGCAAATTGTGTGACGTTACTGTGTTGTTTTTGTACAAGAAACAAAGAATACTGATGTAGAGGAACTTGTTGAAATTAAAACTAAGCAACTGTTCCACTTGAAAATCTCTATCTCAGGATGAATTTAAAAAGTCATATTTGTTGTTTTAAAAGGTTAAATCCGATCTTTTACACTCGATTCCGATCTTTTTAAAATCACGTGATCTGGCCCGATTTCCAATCACGTGATCGGATCGGAGCATCCCTACAAAAAACTATAGAATGACATTTAGTACAAAACTTTGTTATGTTGTGTTATTTTTCCAAACAATGCAACACAAAAATTCCCCTAAAATGAATAAAGCTGAAGATATTTGAAATAAAATACAACCTAAATGTGATGACAACAAAAAATTCTAAGTAAAAATCTGTTGGAGGTTTATCCTTTTTCTCTGACGGCTGTGCGCAACACAGAGCAGAAAGAGAGAGAGAGCTTTCAAATTTGTATTTTATTATTAAATGGGACAATCAGCTGAAACAATTGAGGGAAATGTGTTGAAACTAAATCACACCCTCTGTGGCCAGAATACTGCACTTGCAACTTCAGAGTAGCGGGCCTCCCCCAGCTGGACTTAATAAAGTGGAGCTGACATCCACACACTTATTTTCTGAACCGCTCTTGGTCAGTAGGGTCGTGGAGCTGGGGTCTATCTCCAGCAGTCATGAGTAGGGCTGCAACAAACGATTATTTGGATAATCGATTAATCAGATGGGGTCTCGACTCGATGAATCGACTAATCGGATTAAACGGGAACATTTAAAAACTGCTAGGGAAATATTTTTTCTCTCCTTCCTTTACTTTATTTAACAACAGAACATTATTAGAAAACAGTTCAATATCGTGCAAAACAACATGCTATCACTGGACTGTCTTACAGCTTTTGAGATATTGAATAACATTTAATTTCTACTGGTAACAATGTAATGGTGGCATGTCTATACTGTACGGGTTGGCAATAATCCAGTTTAAATTATGTTCACAGATAGAAGTGAATTACATACTACAATGGCTTGCCATAGCCCTGGAGCAGTGTTGAGCAGCCTCGTAGAAGCAACATGACTCCAAGAATCTGCTGTGGTTCTGCTCCATAGCGCTGCAGACAGCTAAGAATAAACAGGATGGTGGGACTTTTCTTCTGCTTGTAGAGTTTAGTCATTCTTAGTTTCACGATCATCATGTTCTTTTGGAACCCACGGCGTGAGTCTGCTATCCGCTAGTTTAGCATTAGCCAATCTTACTGTAGCTGCACGTTTGATCCCAAACTTTGGACCGTTTCTGCCTTTGTGTCTTTGCTGGTTTCTCTATTTTCCTCCACAACACCTAGATTACCACGCAGTAGTGCACCAGTAAAAAGCATCTTCCTCACACAAAAACAAATAACTTACATTTGTTCAATAAAGTTCTGGGGGGTTGGGGAAAAATAACTTGAAAAGATGTCACATGAGTGTTACGTCTAAAAATAGTTGATCGCACTGAGCGTTTTTTTTTCATCGCACGTGCGACATATATGTTCATGTTCTAAGTGTGTCGATCGTTCCTCATCAAAACACCGGCTTTCTCTCTCGTTCTGATCTGCCTCGTTCTGCTCTGCTGCCGCTGTGGCCTACAGATGAGCTGCGCGCATTGACTGTTAAAGGTTGCGCGACACAAAAAAAAGTTGCACAACACAACGAATTGATGACAAAAAGCGTTGCCAACGCATTTATTCATCGATTTTTATTGATTTTATCGATTCGTTGTTGCAGCCCTAGTCATGATTCAAGAAGCAGGGGCCACCCTTGGCAGGTTCCAGGTCACAATAGGGCCACACAGGTACAAACAACCAGTCAAACACTCACATCTAGGGACAACCAATCAACCTAGCATGCATGTTTTTGGCATGTGGGAAGAAAATAAGGTCCAAGAAACCCAATGTATGTATGAGGAGAACATGTTAAAGCCACACAGCTGGAATTCAAACCTGCAACCTTTTAGCTGCGAAGCAACAGTGCTACCAACTGTGCCACCATGTAGAGCAATCATTTTGAATTTGTATACCGTAAATCCTCTAATACAGGCCCGGGCCTTTATTTACTCAAGCGCATCCTGGTTCAGGCCTTTATTGGAAGGAGGCCAGAATTAGAGGCAGGCCTATATTTCAATTTGAGCAAAATAAACTACCAGTAGAATGAATAAAAACAAGATTTGTGTCTATTTGAGCGGTGACTGAAGTCTAACGTGCAAATCAAAAGTGATGATTGGTGGGTTTCACTCACGTGACCCTGCCCTGGCGCTGAACTCAAACAGTGGACAGGAAGTGTTTTGCTCTACTATAAAACACAGCGTGACGGATGAAAGTGAGTGTTCTAAACGAGCTGGCACAGACGCGATATCTTCCTTTAGGTTATGACTCATTTAATTTTAAAAGTCAGACTTTTAATACACGCTGGAGGATTTACCCAATGCTGAAGCGATCGACACAACAAACTATCTCGTGTGTCAAATCTCATATTACACTGCAAACCAAAAGCCTTTTATGAGTCTGAAAGCCTATTTTATTTCAGGTTGGTTAACAGTTTAGAGATCCGGAGAAGCTTTAAATGACTTTTGTCTTGTTTATGCTCGTGAGATGTGCTATTTTAGTTACGTAATTAACTCGTAATGATAGCTAATGCTAACGGTGAGTACGTGCTAGGATCTACTTATAACTAACGTTTAAGCCTATTTAAATCCACAGTTCTGGTACATTTGTTTGATTTTATTAAGGTATAAATGCCACGCTACAACACTGCGCTAACTGCTAAAAACATTAGCACTCTAAAAGCTATTTGCGGTGAGGACACATGAAAACAGTATCTAACTGTTTACCTGCTGTTTTTGTAGCTGCGTTTCTAAATAACTGTTCAATAAATCACCATAAAAACCTTTAGTAAACCCTTACCTGTAGGCAGGGGCGTAGCACCAAATTCTGGGCCCTAGGTACAAGCCATCTAGGTGGGCCCCCATGCTCACTTGTTTAATATCTCTCGTGCACATTTTTTGTCATGCTATAAGACAAGATAATAAACATGATCTTAGTTTAACCTCTATACTGAGCAAATACAAATGCCAGCATAATAAAAGTGAAATCTCAGTGCTATCTGGAGAGAATGAGGGCCCTGCTGCTGTTGCTGCTACTGCATCTAAAGGGCCATGTGGTTCATGATGTTAAGCTTTGCCAATACTGATATATATTTTTACAATAATGAAAGGTTAAATTGACCAAGCACATGAAGGAGTACTTCTACAGGTATTCTGTAGTCAGTCTCTCTATCAGGGAGGAAATTCTTCCTGAAATTCCTCTTGTACTGTTTTACCACTGATTCTGAGTCAGCAACTGTTTTATTTGTTAGGCTAAAAATATCTCTGACCAAGTCAATAAAAACCCTCTAACATATAAGCTGCCATGTTCATTATCAACCTGAGCCTTGCTCACTGATTTTGATGGGCAAGGTTGACGGATAAAACAAAATCATGATGAACAAACATGAAATAATGAAATAAATTATGAAATATCTATACATTTATTTTAATGAATTAAATATTTTTATGGTTTATGTAATTAAAATTTTAAAATATTTAATGATACATTTATGAAATTAATTAATGCTTTAGCTATTTATTGAATTGTGTCACTTTTGGATCTCCATACCTTGCAACAAGAACTCATGTAATAATTAGACTATGCCTTTTTCCAGCTTTCATTATGGGCCATCATTTATGGCCTAAAGTCAGTTACCTCCACTGTGGGCAACTTTACCTTACTAGAGTTAAAGTAGCTCATCTGGGATTAACAAGACAGTTTTTGAGGTCTGTTGCATTCAGGTTTTCGTATAGCATGATGACACTGGCAGCTTCACATTCCTGAGATTACCAGGAATCCATCGATACCAAGCTTGTCCTGATCCATGAGTGGGAAGGAGCTGAAATATCCACAGAGAGAACCTGTTTTTACTGAGAGGTCCGCGAAATTATTGGCGGCGGCCGCGGTAATAATTCTAATACTAATGAATTTATAACTGATCTTGATGGTGAAACTAAAGGCGTTTAACACTAAACACTTAACATGAATGCAGCTTTCAGTCTGAGAGCTAATATCAGCTCAAACTGGGTTCTGTGGTGCTGCTGCTGCTCACCTCTCTTCTTGAAAATCCCATACTTGCTGCTGTTCAATTAACTTTTTCTCCTTCATTTCTTTTCTTTTTCTTTTCTTTTCTTTTATTTTCTTTTCTGGAAGCCAGATTTCCCTTTCTTGAGGAAACACATGACTTCCTCCTGCCTCCAGCTCTGGCTGTAGGAGATATCAATGTCTCATCATAGCTGTAGATGCAGGGTGCAGCCCCTGGCCGCAGGTGTGGACTAAACCACTTTGCACATTTTTAAGGGGTGATAGATGCCTCAGAGACAATTCAGTTATTACTTTAAAGGCAAAATTCAGTTTTTTAACCTCTTTATCCACAGGTAAAGAGACGTTTATAAAGACATTAAGTTAATCGGGGGAAAAAAACCCAAAATTAAACATTTTTATTCAAGGCTGTCTCAGGGCCCCTCCCTGCAGTGGGCCCTGGGTAAACGGTACCCTTTTTCCCCCCAGTCCGACGCCCCTGCCTGTAGGGTGACCATATTTCCATTTCCAAAAAAGAGGACAGGGGATCTGTGCCTACTGATGACGTCACACTATGGCAATGCCACACAAACCATGTTGGGACCCATTTTTTTCCCGGTGTTCTGTCAGAACACCTGGCTTAGAGCTAAAATGAATATCAGATTCTGCCAACAAAATGGCTGTATAAAACAATTTATATGTAAACCGAGGTGTTTTTGCAAACACTATAATTAATACTTTTGGGCAGGGTTTGAATTACACAGAGGATTCTGGGGGCGCCCAGTGACGGGGA
>SSNS01000116.1:780941-869600 GCA_006937985.1 Aphyosemion australe
TGCGCTGCGCGGCCACGCGGGTGAGGTGAAATCACCAGCGCACGGGTGACGCGCTCCGCTGCGTCAGACACGAATAAAAGATACGATCAAAAGACAGAAGTAACTCAGAAGATTATATGAACGGACATGAACGATCGCGTGTTAATTATATTTTTTGGTGGCGCCACTTTGAGAATGTTACTGTGGCCGTGCAGGACGCAGCTTCAGCAATCAGCATCATCTGTCCTCTCTGCACAAAAAAACCACAATGCGCCGAGAGTCCATGTAATATAAAACAGGATCTTTTTTCGGGCTTCCCTGGGTGTGTAAGTTGAGGGCTTCCAGCTTCCCGTAATTCAAACCCGGCTCCTGGATGAAAACCCGGACATTTTCATCAATATAGGAAACCCCCCCGGACAGAGGGTGAAAAGTGGACATGGGTGAAAAGAGGACGTTTGGTCACCCTACTTACCTGTGATGAAGTGATCACTGCAAACTAGCATTTTTCGTTCCGTTTCTGCTCATCCTGCAGCCGGAGATTATGATCCACTAGTCCGCTGTTACCGTAAAACCTGGTATACGTGCGCCTCGAAAAATCGAGTGAGGGCTCACTTTACCGTCGATCTCCGAAAAAAACAAAAACAAAAAACACACCCACGCTGTTTCTAACAGTAGCCCCGGCCACTATTAGAGACCGGCCTGTATTTACCCCCGCTGACAGCCAGACCGGCTAATATAGGAGACCCGGCCGGTAATGGAATACAGGCCAATATTAGAGGATTTACGGTATGTAGATTACATTCAGAATAATATGAGATCTTAGATTTACTTGTCAAATGTATTTGGAGTCCTTAGAGATGTTAGCAGCAACAACATAAGTAGAGGACATCATGGGGAACAACAGTACCTCAAAGTAATTTTTCTGTTAGTACTTTGGCTTCAGGACTCTGCCGAGACAAAACTGAACCTATTTATGGATCACAAACACAGCTAACCATCATCAAAGCAATCGATACTGGGAGGTTGGAGATAACCCAGCAAACAAATCCAAACCTTGCAGTTACAAATGACAGTCCCAGGCATAAATCTACATTTCACAGGAAGAGTTTCTAGATCAGGCTGCAGACATGACAACATTCACAAGACTAGCGTGATTTGCACCGATGCATAAGTGCTGCAGGGAATATTTCCATATCCTTGCTTATAGCAAACACAGAGAAAATAGCTAATTGGCATTAACACATTTCTCTTACTTGTATTGGATGCTGTCACAACACAATGGAGCCCCAGGAAAGACACACACACACACAAAATATTTTTTAGACAATGCTTTACTACATTCAGAACACAGAATACATTTCATGCATTTTGTATTTATTTTGCAGGGAGTAACTAAGAGAGAGTACATTTAGCAGAATCAGCACAACAAAGCCTCGTACGTTTGACTTAAGTGTGTTGATCAAAGGACTATTGCACTGATGTCTATACAGACACATGTTCATTAATAAAGGTGTTTTTATGTCTGATGGTCAAGACGTGTCGTCTCCAAAAGAACAAGCTACATTTTCACTCATCTTAAACTTCCAGGTCATGGTCTGACACCACAAACCACATGAATGTTTCAGTGAGATAAAACAAAATGACACTGGAATGGTCCTTTTCTATTTTATGTTCTGATCTTCTTTCTGTTGGGCAGTTCCTCAACTATCTCTCTTTATTTGTTTGCGTGTCCCGGTCAGTAGCTGTGTACAAACAAGAGTTCTTTGCTGAACACACACAAAGTAAATAGTCATGGGGCTGTAAGGAGATATTTGCTGAATGTGGTAAACAGTGTAACAGAGCAGAATGACTTTGTGTTTCCTTTTTTGAGGGTTCAACATAAAATAGGTTTGGTGTTTAATGTCCAACATTTTCCTCCACATAAGCACCTTCTATAGCTCCTCCTGAATCACAATTAGGATTCACAAAGCACTTATTACATTTTGTTTGACTTTTGTTTAGTTAAACACAGCAGCAGGTGTTTATCTTCCACTAAGAGAAGTTTGGGTGTCAGTCTGACTGACAAAGAAGTTTCTGACTGGTGGACCTCTAAATGCATAATTATCCCCTAGATGCCACGAAAAGCTAACAATTTGAGAAAACTATTTTTGAATAATCTTTGCCTCAAGTGGAAGAACTGAAGTATCTTGGTATTTTGTTCATGAGTGACAGTAGGATGGAGGATGGGAGTGGTGCTGTGGTCTGTGAAGGAGCTACTGCAAAAGCATCTACGTTCCAGCCATCAGCTATGGATCCAGATCATGACCTAACCAATGTGATTCCAGATACAAGCAACTCAAATGAGCTTCCTCCACAGGGCTGGTACCAGGTTTTGAGAGGTAAGGTGTGTCGTCACTGACTAGAGACTTATCAAAAGGAGTCAAAGGAGGTGGTTCAGGTATCTCATTAAGATGCCCCCTAGTTGCTTCCCTCTGAAAATGTCCTTGCAAGTGTCTCTAGGAGGAACTCTATGGGTTCCACCCTGTTGGATCTGTAACCTCTGTGACACGATAAAGACAGAAGAAGATGGATGGATGAGTACTGTTTACAAGAGCAGCAGAGCGTAATGAAAGACGAACAATATGATTAGGACTAAATGGAGACAGATTATTCGCCGCGACAGCACCTGAAGGGAAAACCTAAAAATAAAATAAGTTTGTGCTAAATAACTTTTTATTATGGCTTTGTTTAAGAGTGGAATGGGGTTTAAAATACTTTGCTACTACTATTCTGCGAGTCTGAAGCAGAAATGTTTGGGAACCACTGGTTTAGATCAAAGTTTTTTGATCCAGTGGGAATTAAATCCATAACAAGTGGAAATGCAATGTATCATAATGTAATTTTACTTTGTACAATCTAGAACCTGATTTCAAAGAGAATGATGCTGGTTATCAGATTTGGTATTGGTTACTTAAACTTAGAAGCCATTCAAATGTGCTAAAAGTCACCTTTATTGCCCATTCCTTCCCTCTAGCCATCTGTTTTTTTTACGTTGTACCTGCCTGGGCCGCAAGGCTGGTTGGAACCTATCTTAGTAGTCAAAAGGCTAGAGGCAGGTTGCACTATGGACAACAGCCATGCTACAGCACAAAAGTGCTAGCCACTCCTCCCATTATGCCCAGAGGCAATAAAGCCATAATTAAGTAACCACAGAAACAATAATGCAATTGTTCAAGCAGGTCTACCTTTAATATCGGCCGATATCGGCATTAAAATTCAATATTAGAAAATATCGGTATTGGTTTTCAATCTTTTAGTGGCACAACTTTTACATACCATACACATACTAGGGAAGCAACGGTCCACTTTCCCCATGGTCCGGTCCGTACCTCGGTTTTTGGGTCACTTTTCGGTCCACTTTGAATTGTAGAAAAGCTTAAGAAAATCTGAAATTTCCAAACTTTATTTTATTCACGCAATTATATAACTTTTCAGATGTAATACTTGTAGTCCAGTGTGTAATAATATGTTTAGAGACCAACAGAAATGTCACTTTTAAAATGCCTTTCAATGAGGTGTCAGTGAGAGGCTAGGGCGACCGAAGCGGGACCGGGAGGGACGCGTAATTTGGAATTGTAGGATGTCCAAGGAAGGTCCCGACTTGGGAGTGTGTTGTGTGAGGGGTTGTGGTTGTGGCGTCAAATAAAGTGAGCCTCTGAGTTCACCGTTTTCTCTCATCGTCTTTATATTCAACTGCACACCAGAAACGTTCCCACATGGAAGGTTTGTTTGAAGACGGCGCGTCGCATGTCGCCGTGGCTAAGTTTCTCTCTGTAGCGCTTGTTTTGCTCAAACTTTCAGCTCAGTGGGGCGGGTCAAACCTGTGACTGGATATTTCCTTGCGGGTAGGGAGGGGGTCTGCTGTGAGCAGCTTCAGACGCGACTAGAGCGGGCACACGGATTGAAATTCATCTGCCTGGACAGACAAACGCACCCTGGTGGCGTGTAAAGCATGAAAGGACCAGCGCGAAAATAATGGCAAAAGCGAAGTCCCGCAGTACACGAGGGTAGATTGTCCTGTGCAGGGAGGACCGAACGGTCCGGGATTTTACCGCATACCGTTGCATCCCTAACATATACTATACATCAAACTATTTAGCTACTTCTCGCTCTCAAAATGTCAAAATATGACAGATCTGAGATAAAGGTTTTGAAATATTTTAGTGTATTTGGCACAACTTGTGAAGTAGAAAATTGCCCTGTGTAGTGAACGGACGCTGTCCTCACAGCAGCTATGTGTGGCTAGCCAGCTAACAAACCAATAAAACAAAACAAGAATCTTCACCGAAGGCTTTTCTTGTTTTTTTAATCACCATAGCTGTTAATGACCTAAAATGTTTTAGTTTTTCTTTTTTCATGAGGGGAACACAGCAATTTATCAGGATCCGTTTATATCGGCATCAGAAATTAAGACTCAGACAATATCGGACATCGGTAAAAAAGCCAATATCCAGCATCCCTATATTTGACCTAAATGAACAATTACTATTCAAGGTCAAAAAGTGCTAATTGCCTTCTATATCTTTCCAAAGCATCAGAAGGAAGGCTAGATAGGAAGTCCAATGACATTGTTCTGGTGTTCTTGTACCTCGAACAATATGGCCTTGATATGGTTGTCATGGTTACGCAACACCTCCTACATAGTAGGATGAGAAAGTTGAACCAAATTCAAAAGTCGACTGCATTTTACGAGAAGTGAGCAACTCGTGCTTCATGTGCAAGGCTCCTGCTCCGCCAAATTTCTTAAAGTTAAGTTAAGGGTAAAGTCCCACTGGTGTGTGAGGTGTGCTCTCTGCATTTGACCCATCCCCTGGGGGTCGGTGAGCTGCAGCTGTGGCTGCGCTCGGGAACCATTTGGTAGTTAACCCCCCAATCCAACCCCTTAATGCTGAGCAGGGAGGCACTGGGTCCCTTTTTTTTTTTCCCTGACCGTGGATTTGAACCCGCGATCTCCCAGTCTCGGGGTAGGCACTCATACCACTAGGCCACTGAGTTGGCCTACAACTTCAAACCACCTGCTCAGCACTCCCCACTTCTCAGTGAAAACTGAAATTATTATTAGCACATTCCACTTCCCATGTGAGCATGCTGCGCTGTGTCCTCTTTTCTCTAGATAAATACACTCCATCATACCTACCAAACCTAATAGGTCAGGATATTTTTTCACTTTTGCTGATAAGGTAATGTTTACCTTTCAGAACTAAATGTACTGTAGCCTTGGCTGCACACTTTCACCTCACATTGCATTTTAGACGTAGCGCCATATGGCTCTCAGCCAACGGACACTCAGCGGTGAGATGAGCGTGTGTAGCTCCAGGTGAGGCTAACACAATCAGAAATACTGAACATTTTGAGCATTTATGCAGAATAAACCATGTGTTCAGAACACAAAACACTCAGTTCATTCACACGTGAAATATGGATCTGATGACGGGCTGTTGCTTTCAGCTGAGAATCAGTCAAACAGTTGTACTAAGACCCACTGATCCGTCCATACCAATTATCTGTGTGTAGGGTGGAGTTTGTGCTCAATATTCAATTTACACAGTTCAATTTCACATCAGAGCCTCTAGCAGGAAAAACTGCCCGTGTCAAAAGAACCATGACAGATGAAAACAGAGGAGGTTCTGTCTGTCTGTCTGAAGAAGTGAAGGAGAAGTGGGCCGGCTGAGCGGCGTGGCGCGCCACGGGGGCGTCCAATTGGGAGACAGCGAGAGGTGAGAACTCCATTGAGAGCAGCCATGGGGGGTCAATATATGAATGAACGTTTGCCAGAGGTGAATTATGAATGAGCAGTACTCTGAGCACTCCCAGAGAAAGCATGTCAGTGCCCGCCTCTTCTCCTTCATTTCTCTTCTCCTCTTCTTCTTCTTGTCCTAAAATCTCCATCATCCCTCCCTTCCATCCTCTCTCCCTCAGTCTCATCCTTCGCCCCTGGATTTGTCTGCAGACCTCGGAAGGCAGACACGCGCCGTCCGTCTGTCTGAGGAGACGACTCTACACCCCACTCTTGCATATTTACACCTCAAACGGACACACAGTCACACGCAAAAGAAAGATAACATAAAAGCAAACAGTCCTGCACGTGCAGAGGCAGACGCGTGCATTAAGCAAAAGGCTCTCAGGCGCACACACATTTCTGCCAGCTGTTCTCCTGGCGACGGAGCTTTTGTGTGTGTGTGTGTGTGTGTGTAAAATCCAATGTGCTGCTGCTCAGCCTGTGCCACGCTCTCTCCTCTGTTGCTGTGCCTCTGATCAGATCTGCCTCCCTCAACCTGTTTGCTGTATATGACACACACCACACACACACACATATAGAGAGAGATAGTGTCACACACACATTCAGAAGCTGCTACTACTCATCAAGTCTCTTTCAGCAACAACCAAGCTTTAGGAAAACAGAAGAATAAATCAACACTGTTAGTTTAACCTTCGAGAAAAGGTGTGTGTTACCCTTCGCACAAGAAACTCCTGAACACACAGTTTAAATGCAAACACACACACACACACACACACACACACACACACACACGAGGTGAAAGTGGACTTCTTAAAAGGAAGTTTTCCTCTGTTTTTTTATTTCTTTTACCCAACTTAAAGTAGCATTCTCAAAGTGTGTGTGTGTGTGTGTGTGTGTGTGTGTGTGCGTGCGTGCGTGCGTACGTGTGTGTGTGTGCAGAAATGGGATCAGGCTGTTCCCTAAAAAGTAGCCACTCCTTTTGATCCCTTCACTCCAGCTTGCACTGGTCATTTCAGCTCACGTTACACACTTTATAGCAACCTCCATAAAACTCGCTCTCCACACAGATATCTGGATACAGGGACAAACACACACACACGTTTCCCATTAAGCGAGGGAGCCATGCAGCACGTCAACGACACACACACGCACGCACGCACGCACGCACGCACACACACACACTTCTAGGACACATTTAAAGGACCTATGAAGTCACCTTAGAATCCTTGTAGAGTTCCAGATCAACCCTGCTCCACTCTCTTGACTTCTTATCTCCTTTCCTTCCTTTTTCGGAGCTTTCTAATTGTCCGTTCTTCTCCTCTCGTTCTCTCTCTTCGTTTTGCTTGTAGGTCACTTTCCAGCGTTTTTCCTGAGCTCCTCCATGTTTCCGCCCCGCCAGTCGTGTCTAGCACCGAGCGTACCTACACACACACACACACACACATACACACACGAGCCGCTGCTGCGTTCCTCTAGTCTCCCTCTCTGTTTATCCCTCTCTGCGCTCTCTCCTCTGTCGGAGGGGAGCTTGGGTAAGTGTGCGTGCGTGCGTGTGTGCGTGTGTGTGTGTGTGTGTGTGTGTGTGTGTGTGTTTGTTTCTGGGCTCTGCCTATGACTGCCTGCCTTGCCGCGCCAGCGGCAGAGGACTTCCCCCGGAGGCCGCCCCGGGTCTTAAACACGGTCGTGTTCACTGAAAGAATGCCGCTGTGGACGGAAGATGCAGCCAAAGATCGTCTATGGATGTGACGACACGATTTACTCACTCTGAACTGTTATCAACACTTTTTTAATCGTCCACTGATGGGAAAGAGGAATGGCAGTGTTTGTGTGCACATGCCCATGAGTTAGCCACATTCATAAGCCACTGAAAAGGTTAGAATAAAATTCCTACAGCCCCTAAATTTGGACAAAATGACATCTGAGCTAAAATTTGATGTAGGGATTTCGATGCATTTACATGCTCGTCTAGTCGACCTATGGCAAGAAACTGGGAGCCTTTATCCTTGTTTACATGTACGTTAGAAAACCGAATTATTGAATGAAGTGCATTCCACTCTGCTACAGTAGATCAGGGGTTCCCAAATTGGGGGATGGGACCCCCAAGGGGCTCCCCACAATTTTGTGTTTCAGGTTATGATGTCAGCAAGATTCTATTAGTAAAAAGTACATGTATAAGTTGGGGTTGAGAGTCCTGGCTTGTCTTGGACATGGGCAAGGGGGTCCTCAGAGAAAAAATGTTGGGAACCTCTGCAGTAGGTGGTCGTGAAGGCTGGTTTATACTCGGTCCATCTGCGTGAAACGGACGCATGCACCGCCATTTTGCGTCGGCGCAAGGGCTCTCCGACTGGCTCGCGGAGGGTGACGGAGACATGCCCCAAATTTTAAACATCCATCGAAAGTGACGGAGACCGCAAGCTCGTGATTGGTCAGGACGACACTTCCTGTAACTTCGTCACCAGCACCGCCATTGCTCCGTTAATAAGTAAAAAAAATATTTAGCGGCAGACCCAGAATAGATTGAAGAATGCATCGCGGAAAAGTCCAAAAATATGAACGTTTATTCACCCGTGACTGAAGGAGTACAAAATACGGAGCAAACGTGGATGGAAACGACAGGAAACGTGGGTTTAGAGGTGGCGACTGGATGAAGAGGTGGAGGAAAATGAAGGACAAATTAGTCCGTGTTAAAAAGTCTCTGAAATACATTAAAACAATGTAAACACGAGTAAATACACTATCATGAACCGAATACATGAGTGTCATGGTGGCAGGATATCACAGAATAGCGCTACGCCCTCTGTTGTCCTGGCGGGGAATTGCTTTGCAGCACTCCGCTGCCTGAACAGAAGTTCGAATGTGAAAACCTTTCAGGCGCTCCGTGTACGTCTCTCCGTTGCGGAGCTCACAGAGAGTATAAACCAGCCTTAACATGTGCCCTTTCATGTCTTCCTTTTATTCTATAGCAGTGTTTCTCAGTAGTGTGTTTATGTGGTTGATTGTTCGGCCCGTGAGAGGCTTAATAAAAAATTTTATTGGAATTTCCTCCGTAAAGGACAGCAAAATACAAAAGAGATGATTGCACATGACGAAGAACGCCTGGATTCCTGCAGCAACGGACAGTTTGTGAGGCTTATTTGTTGATGGTAATTCCTTGTAACTAGTATTTGTCAATAAGAGAAGATGTTTTTAAAAATATTCATCTTCATGTATTTTTAAATCCACGGAGTCATATTGTTTTCTCGTTCTGATTCAGGTGTCTCAACCTGCGATCATTCTAATAATAAAGAAATAAATAAGGACACTAATTAATGAAGACTTACCCGGCTTTGCAGTAGTGAGGATTTAAACGTTTCTTTGGCAATCCCCCACAGGTGATGTGAATCACACAGATTTTGCTCGTCGTGGCTGACTCCTGCTTTCATCACGATCACGGGTTTCTGTTTTGCATAAGAGATCGGCCCAACTTTCCTTGAAACAAAATAATCGTAGGTCTCCAAACGTTTGAAAGCCTCTAATTTTTCATGAGTAAATAGGAATAAATGTCTCCCCAGCAGAGTTGTGGAGAAAACACCAGTGAATCGGTCATCCCAGATCTCATACGGGCTTTAAATAACTTTAATTTTGTCTTCATTACAGATTTTAAGCTTCTCTCTAAACCTCCTCCTGTCTTTATGCATTAAAGTGTTTATATAATGGGGATTTAACCTGCAAACTCTCTTGAAAGTGTTTTTGCCACACAGCAACTCGCGCATGCGCATAATGATGAAGAAATATGTCAAAAAAGATCCTCCTACTAGTGGGCTGATCAGGGAGGGCCACGAGATGCAGGAGCATCCATTATTTTTGGCATATTTTTTCATGGCGGAAAGCAAAACCATCCCCAGTCACTAGGTGGCACTAGCACTCAGACTAATCCACAGGCTGCCGTCTTAACCCAGCAGCAAAAGAAGAGCGTATAAACACACACAGCACGGAGGTGGTTCTGTTCAATATAAAACAACAAACAAATAAAACCTGTTACTATATAACCATGGTTGCTTGGTGGTTAGCTAGCTGCATACTAAGCCCTTATCTGAATTAGAATAATTTTATTGCCAAGTACATGAGCAGTTTCACATTACCAGGAATTTGCATCAGTGGAATGATGCACACATACAAATTTAAGCAAGTTGCATAATAAAATAAGAATTAGGGGGGACTTTATTGCATTAATTATGATTAATTAGAAAAAATGACTCGTTAAAAATATTCACGCATTTAATCACAGCTTGCATTTCAAGCAAGGCGGAACCTTTGCACGAGTTCCTGGTACACCGATTACACTGACACACACAACAAAGCAGCCTTGCTCTGCTAACAGCTAATATAATGAAAGAACTGCCTTGCCTGGACTTCTGCAGTGTTTGGGAAAACACGTCAGCCTCTTCTCTTAATTTGTAAAAATAAAAAAAAACTTTCTGAAAACTATGAAGTTCATGACAGAGACATTTTTCAGAGATCTTCTCTGATGGTAAATGACCTGTATTTGTATAGCGCCTTCTTAGGGTTCTACAACCCCCCAAGGCGCTTCACAACACAATCAGTCATCCACCCATTCACACGCTGGTGGGGATGAGCTACATTGTAGCTACAGCTGCCCTGGGGCACACTGAAAGAGGCGAGGCTGCCGTACACTGGCGCCACTGGTCCCTCTGAGCACCACCAGCAGGCAAGGCGGGTTAAGTGTCTTGCCCAAGGACACGACGACCATAGATATCATATATATCACTAGATGCCTTGAGTAGGGTCCAGCTGCAGCCTCGCAGCCGCTACAAACCACGCCCCTACAAACTACGCCCCGTACAAAACACGCCCCCTACAAAACACCGAAAGTAACGTGACCTAAAGTTACGTACATGGCGTAAGTTGTGTTTTGTTGCGAGCAGGTCAAGAGACGAGTCAGCGCCGCCAGTAGCGATTGCTAAAATGGAGGTAAGTTATGGGTGGTTTTATTATATAATTTATTAGTCATATATTATCAAAGAGGTGGCATTAGTTGCTGTTTCTCCGCTGAGTATTTCTCTCTGAATGGTTCAAAAAAGTCCGGGCTACCATTAGCCTAGTTGCTAGCTAAAATGATTGCTTCGTAACAATAAGCTACAGTTAGCTTAGCTGCCAAGCTAGCTTTCGAAGCTACACTTTTAATCAGAAATTCGGCAAGGGTCGTTTTCTCTTTCTTAATGCTTTTTCTTCCAATAGATAATTTATAGATCCTAGATAACAGATAAAAGGGCTATTCAAATAAAATAAAATTAGAAAGCAATGACCATACAATGATAAATGTACATTGACAAAAGTGCAATGCATTTAAAAAAAATAAAACCTTACTAATGAATTACATTGTATTTATCTAATAATTTTGAGGTCTTTAAGGCTTTTAATTTATAATCCAGTAGAGAACTCTCAAGGCCTAGAATAAGCATTGATAAAGTCTGTGCTAGTAGCCATCAGGTTTAAATAACTAAGATAATGTTATTACTGAACCAGTTTTCAAACAAATATTTATCTTGTTCAACCTCAACTTAATCTTCCTGTTGTTGCTTATGTAACATACATGAGGTAAAAAGTTGTTTTAATATGATAGATCAAGGATAACACTAGTAATAGTTAATGTGTTATTTTTTAAAATAGTGAATATTAACATGTAATTTTCTTTGGTTAGACTGATGTTCCCAGATGTGGAGTCTCTTGAATGTTTGCAGTGGCAGATGTCCAATGGCTCGCTGGACAAAGATTGTGCTGAAAAAGAAGCAACGTGGATGCTGTGGACAAAAGTGGGATTCTGTCTAGAATCAGATTAAGGTAATTTTTATTTAACAGAATCTGCTAGAAGAAATTGTATTCTCATTAATTACATGGTATACACTGACTTCCTAACAGACAGGAAGCAGTGAGGCTGGGGAAGAATCTCTTGGATCTGCGGACCATCAGCGCTGGTTCCCCTCAGGTTTGTGTTCTCTCCCCTCTGCTCTTCTCTCTGTACTCCCAACAGCTTCACCTCCAACCACGAGTCTGTCAAGCTAATCAAGTTTGCAGTCGACAGCACCGTCATCAGACTTGACTCTGACGACGATGAGTCTGCCTACAGAATGGAGGTGGAACGGCTGGTGTCCTGGTGCAGCCACAACAACCTGGTGCTAAACACCCAGAAGACAGCAGAGGTTGTTGTGGAGTTTAGGAAGCATACAGCCCCACTCCCCCATAACCCTGTCTGACACTCCCATCACGATGGTGGACACATGTCGCTTCCTGGGCACGACCATCACCCAGGACCTCAAGTGGGAGCCCACCATCACCTCATTTCATTTATTTATTTATTTATTTATTTATAGAGCACCTTTCTACCACCAGTCGAGGTGGCCCAAAGTGCTCAACACTCAAAAACCAAAAAAGATAAAAACATATTAAAACATTTTAAAAAGTAAATTCATAAGGTCACTAAATAACATGAGTAAAATAAAAAGACAGCAAGTTAAAAATTGTCCAATAAAAACCACTGGCAGGAGCTCTGGTCTATTCGGACCAGAACCTCTCACCACAAGAAGTTTCTTTCCCTTTGCTGTTGGACTCGTGAATGATAAGCCAGGACTGCCCTCTCCAGTCGCTTTTGTTCCAGTCACCTGACCCTGTGTTGTATTTGCATCTGAACTGTTCGCTATCTTGTATATATTAGCTGTTTTCTCAAATAATACTCTATTATTAATTGGTTTATATTTTTTACACCAAGTACCGCAGCAATGTTTTAAATTTGTGAACCTGCTCACACATGTGGTAATCAGTCCTGCTGATGATTCTGACATGTTCACCCTTTACTCTCTGCTTCCAAAGGTCACAGGATGAGTTGATGGGAGGAAACAGACTGTTCCTGTGGCAGAATTCATCCTCATTTTTCTACATGAAACAGCTCTTAATGCTGAATTTAAGGGGCCAGTGGGTAAATTCACCAGTCATCACTCACATGTACATGTCTGCACACACACCTTATAAAAATTGTTTTATTGAGTTTTTTTCTCCTGTTTAATCAGATCTGTGAGCCACTGGGGCGACTAAAGAAGTGACCGGTGTCTGAGCCATAAGGATGAGGAAAAGGGAGACGAGGCCTCTGGACTCCATGTGATGCTCCCAGAGGTAAGGTTATGAGGGGCCACCAGAGACCATATTCTAAACCATTTCTCATACACACATGTGGAAAAAGACCTGTCTGGTTTGACAGTAGGAGAAATGTATTAGTGATTGTGGCCAATACTTTACTAACATGGATCATAGAAAACAAACCAGTGCATTCTTTAGAGCACCATAAGGTCTGATCAGATCTTTTCTCTGTTTCAGATGCTGATGACCATCCTGGAGGATGAAGGAGTGACGAGGCTGCGAGCTGAGCTCATAAAGCCAGGGGCATCCGTTTTCAAGTCTTTCATCATCATAATCATCTTTCTTGTTTATTTCTACTTTTAGGCGTTTAGTGAAATAAATTAAGTTTATTGCAAAAGTGAAAACTCTTGTCAAGTTCCTAATGTTGCTAGTATGATGGTGTCATAAAAATGTTTAATCCCACTAGGTAATATCAGAGTTGTAGCAGGGTTTGTTTTTTAAAGTGAACTAATAATTGATGCACAGGTAAAGACATGTCCCAGAGGGTGATGGCTACTGGCTGGCTACAGCAGACCCAAAGACGACTTATTTAACACTCTGCTCTGCTGTGAACGTCACTGTGTTCTGTAGAGAACGTAACCATTATGTTCTACGGCTTTTACAGCAGGGTGGGCAGCGCTGATCCTCAAGGCTGCTGTCCAGCATGTTTTAGGTGTTTCCCTGTTCCAACACACTTAATTCAATGGTTGTATCACCTGTTTAGTTTGTCATCAAGCTATGTAGAAGCATCTCAATAACCTGCTGACTAAAATCAGGTGACTTAAAGCAGGGAAATATCATATAATCAGTTGCCAGACAGTAGGCACAAATTATGCTTATTTAAATGAGCAGGTCTATATAAGTGACAAATGTATGTGCAAGAGTTTATTTTAAATAAAATATCTGCAATAATAATTAGTGGTAGTCATTTCAATTTAAGCCCACTAGCCCCCATTTTTGGGATCACACCTTACAGTAACATTTAACTTTCAACTATTTGTTATTACAGGCATTAACAGTGGGTTTAAAGTAAATCCAAGTGAGTAGTTACTGTTTGCTATTTATGAATTATTTTTGCTTCTTTACAGTGTCAAGCTGCTGATGTGTATTTGTAGGCGTATTTATATGACTATTTCATATATTCTGTTAACAGGAATAATTGCTGGCCCTTCAGCACAAAAATTATTTAGAAATAAAAAATATTTTGAATTAAATATAGAATTCACATGACTAGTAAGATATTGACCATACACTAATCTTTAAGAAATATTAGCACTTTGAGATTTCAATGAAATGTAAAGTGCATTACAAATAAAATTTATTATTATATACTGTAAAACACATAAGTAAAAAAAATTGCTTTATAAAAAAGTTCAGACAAATGAAACAGCCAGCAACAACTTTTTTTGGCCTTTTTAATACCTTGCGAATAAAAACATTTGAATATCAACATAATACTACAGCCTCTTCAAAAACTCTGATGATTCCAGAGCTCTTCTGAGTTTCTCCGTGTATATGAGCAGTTTTTCTTTTGCCTCCTTGCTCATGTTTTTTTCCATGCCATAAGACATCAGCTGCTTCTCACTAAAGAGACAAAATGAAATAGCAATTAGTAAAAATGACAATCACACCTAGAGGCTGTCAGAAACAATGTGAAAACAATACTTATAGGCATTAGCACTGTTTATATGTTTGTAGAATACCTCTCAAACTATGTCTTAAATGTTAAATTAAATGTAAAAAATCTTAATAAGTTGTAAAAATGTATGCGCTGTCTATTGAACTATGTCTTAAACATTAAATTAAACGTTAAAAATTCTCGAAAGTTGTAAAAATGTAAATCTGTATTTACCTGAACCGCCATTTCGCCATTTCCGTCTGGTGTTACATGCATTTGGTTTCGCCATTTCCGTCTGGTGTTGTAACATGGGTTTTGTAGGGGCGTGGTTTGTATACACGCAGGGGGCGTGTTTTGTAGAGGCGTGGTTTGTAGCGGCTGCGAGGCTGCAGCTGGATATTATAGGATGCCTTACCCGCGCTGTTCGTCAATTGGACGAACGTCCCTAACGCGGTGGCCATCTTACCTCGGATAACTGCCCCCTTTCGTAACATTGGTGTCAATGGTGCATGTACTATTTAAAGGAACATTCCGCAACTTTTACACCTTAAAATTATGCTTTTTTGTAAAGTTTTTGCATCATACTATTATCTATTATGTTCATTTTCATACCTGTGATAGTGTTGGGGGGTCCCACGTCTGTTTACTGCACTATACACTTATTGAGCTTCGGGTAGCCGCAGGAAGCATAGATATATATATCACTAGATGCCTTAACTGGGAGTTGTCAGCGTCCCTACACGGCGGCCATCTTACCTCGGACAGCTTACGTTCCGTTCTCAATGGTAGCAGATGGAAGGTGAGTGAACAACTTAAACAAAAACACTCTTAACTCGATTAAATGTTAACAGATTTACAAGCGGGTTGCATTATTACAAACCTTATGACACATAGGCTTGATAGGACATACTTTCACATTTTTAAATTAATGGGCCAAATCCATCATATTTTACAGCCACATCTTTGGTGTTTATAACAAATCAAACCGTTTGAAAATTGGTTGAAAATTGAGCAAGTTAGAGTTTAATCATGTTTCCCACTGATAGCAGTTCCAGCACGTATACATGGGCAGGCGTGGGGGGAGGCCAACAATTTCCCACCGTATGGGATAAGTGCATGCCCCCCCACCCAACAGGGAGGCGTCTGTCAGCACAGGAAGGCGGTCGAAGGTCAGATGACTGAGGGAGACCCTTTACATCATGACGCTGGAGTTCCCCAGTGTTTGAGGGCTCCTCCCACTGAAGAGGGAACTGGAAGCATACGTCTCTTCTCACACATTGAATCCACTCTGAACCGACAGAGCCATGACGGTCGTGAGGATTTAGTTTTACTGGGGAGATCACGGCAGAGAAACCTGCTGTTGTCACCTGAGAGAGACGGGCTCACATGATGGAGGGGCCCAGCTCCACGCTCAGGAAAAAAATCAGCTGGCACCGGGTAACAGGTCCCTTCTAGTTTACAGAAAACCCAGGTTAGACAGGTGTGCTGCTAACGTTATCGTTTAGATAACTGCTTCCTCTCTGGAGCAAGCCGATGGGAGCAGATCATCCAGAACCCTCATGTCCGTCACACGTAAAAGCTGAAGCTCATCTCCAAGCAGTTGGAGAATGTGCGTGGAGAGAGAGAATAACCGAATGGAGTAGGTTGTACTGAAACTGAACCTTTGTGAAAGTGATAAGCAATAACTTCCAGTGTTTCCAAATTATCGAGACACGGAAGAATGTCTTTCAGGTCTATGGATGCATGTAATCCAGGACCTGTTTAGTACGATCATGCGGGAATGCATCACTGTGATAGAACAGTCGAGGGTAAGTTTCATTCCTCCTGTATTTTTCTGAACCTGGAAATAATGGGAGAAAAACCTTGACCCCTCCCCTCTCGGGGAAGCTCATTAAAGACTTCTCTGAATAGAAGTTCCTGCTGCTCGGCTCGAACGCAAGGCCCTGTTCTGGTGAAGCAAATCCTGTCACCACACTACCGCTGAATAGGGAAGGGGAGGATAGAAAATGTTCCAAGTAGGACCAGGTGCTGCTGGTTGTTTGACCATTTCGGAACCGTTAACGTCAGGCTGGTTCTGAGTAGGACCAGGAGCTGTTGGTCATTTGGATCGGACCTGCTGAGGGCAGTCCTCTCATCCACTGGAGGAGCACCCAGGATGAAAGCGAGTGGGAGCCTAACTGGGTCACGAACAGTGGCACACAGCTCTGTTATTTCCTGCGCTCACTCGATGGCTGAAGCAAGGATCAAACAGAACATCAAGGCTGACCTTCCAGCATATCCTCAAGCAGGTATTCAGAGATAGAAGGCAGGATATTAAGCCCAGAGCATGTTGGTCTGACAGGAAGCAAAAGGTGCAGCACTGACCAGAGCAGCAGCATAGAGGCCGAGTTGCGTCAGCAGCTTTACAGATGAGGTCTTTAGACTCACCTGTGCTCATTATGAATACGCCGGCGGATAAACGGAAGTGACGCCACCAACACTGGCGAGCTCTTATGAACGCTAGAGTTGCTAGCCGAAACATGTCAGCTTGAAGGTAAACAACTATCTTTTACTGCGGAGTGTTAAAAAAAGAACACAGTAATAGATTATGAAGTTACACACAGAATGAACGTACAAAAGAGACATGAAGAGGTCCACACGGCGGAGGGTCTCAGCCAAAGGCGGAGTGGCACAGAAGGGGCCGGAGCCCGGGGATTATGTGTTGGAGGTTCCTGCTCATAGGGATGAGGTGGACTGAGAGCCATGGTACGGTGTAGAGAAGATCCATATGGTAATCCATTCCATATTAGCACACATGGCATAACTTCATTGAGCTCTTAGTGAAGTGAGTTGTGAAGAGAAAATGAGAGGCAAGGGAGGGGCTAGCACCCCTTAAATACTGGAGCAGGGCCCGCAGTAGGCGGGCGTATATTGAAAGCTCTTCAGCGATTGGCTAACCCGAGAATGGCTTGTCCAATAGCAGCCTTAAAGGGCAAAGTCTATACAAAATAGAACCCTTGTCTACTATTGACTTGGCTAAGCATAGGCCTGGCCATTTACAGCACTCCATGTTTTTAGAGAGACGTTGGGTGGGGTTAGCACCATTATGACAGAGCTTTTTCTTTTTGATGATGGCAAAGCTGCGACAGAGCAAAACAACAACGATGGCTGCAGCGCAGGAATGGCTTTGGCATCGACTTTTGACAATTTAGACTTGGCCTTTTCTTTGAGACATGAGCAGATAGAAGTACTACTTTGAAAGTGTATGGCGGATCCCTGTTGACTGATTAATGGAGCAATTAATTGATTTCCATAGCAATGAATATGTCACTCATCAATTCCGGAAGTTAACGGTATCAGCCCGACTGAGCCATTTACATGCAGATGCAGTCGGTTTCTTATCGCACTGAATGGGTCGTGGCCAGGCTATATATTTACATATTTAGGATGGATTGTCAAACTAGGGAAATCTTGCAGTAAGCACATTGAATTGCCTCTGTGTTTGAAATGTGCTATATAAATAAAGCTGCCTTGCCTTGCCTAAAGTTAAAAGAAAAGTTCGCTTTTTTAGACATTAAGTTTTATGTGTTCCTTTGCCCACCCAGTGCTCTGTAACCTTTGACCCATTTCACACACACACCCCTGCTCAGAGATTCTCAGGAGAGAAGTGATTCATAAACGTAGTTCTAGCTAGTTTCGGGGGCGCTTTATCTGCGCCGTTTAGCCTCACAAAAGGATTAGCCTCTGAAAGCATGGCTAATTTACATCTCAGAAACAAAGCTGGGTAAATTTACAACGTCACCTTACAACGGGACTAGTTTTTGTCATTCGTATCCCTCACCGCGGAGATTAAACAGCGCCTCGTATGTCAGCTGTTTCACTGCCGAATGCCGAATACATGTCAGACTCCATCTCATCTGATGACGAATTTCATTTTAACACTATATCAGATGAAGAAGAAACTTATTTTACTACTAGGATATCTTTATGAGCCAGAGTACACGGATGAAGAATTGCATTTGCTACACAAAACACACACATCAACACAGATTGTTGACAAAGCTACTGCAGTCTATGATCAACCATCGGTGTAAAGATGATTGCATAAATAATGCGCTAAAATGCGAAGATGATTGCATGAATACGGCGGACATAACGGAATAAATAATTTTTTAAAAACACAACTTACCCAGATTTCTGGTACGGCCGAACTCTTCAAAAACAGTCTTTCACTTTTCCCGAACTTTTTCCTGATGTAATCATCCTCTTTGAAGTGTGCAATGCACAAACGAAAGGTTTTGACTCATTCCAGCCGAGTATCCTTGGAGTAGCCGATTGCTAAAAGCCATGATGCCTTAGAGAAACGTCCTTAGCAGGAAAAGTGTCAAACCGAAAAGGTGATCCTGTAACATCCTTATTGTTACAACCCGGGAAACTGCAAGTACGCACCATGGCTCGATATATTTAAGAAAAACTACTTTTAAGTGACTTTAGAAGTTGTTGTTTCACTCATACAGCTAGGATTAGCAGCCAGACACGACGCTGTTCTATCGCTGCGGTGAGCGGCGCAGGGATATGAATGACAAAAACTAGTCCCGTTGTAAGGTGACGTTGTAAATTTACCCAGCTTTGTTTGTGAGATGTAAATTAGCCATGCTTTCAGAGGCAAATCCTTTTGTTAGGCTAAACGGCGCAGATACAGTGCCCCCGAAACTAGCCAGAACTACGTTTATGAATCACTTCTCTCCTGAGAATCTCTGAGCAGGGGTGTGTGTGTGAAATGGGTCAAAGGTTACAGAGCACTGGGTGGGCAAAGGAACACATAAAACTTAATGTCTAAAAAAGCGAACTTTTCTTTTAACTTTTCCTTTAAAGTCCTAAGTCATCATCACACACTGGTGAAATTACATCTCTGCATTTGACCCACCCCCGTGGGGAGCGGTGAGCTGCAGTTGTGGCTGTGCTCGGGAACTATTTGGTGGTTTAACCCCCCAGTCCAACCCCTTAATGCTGAGTGTCAAGCGAGGAGGCATTGTGTCCCATTTTTTCAAAGTCTTTCGTATGACCCGACCGGGATTCGAACCCTGATCTCCCAGTGCCGGGGCGGACACTCTACCACTACGCCCATAAATATCATATACAGGGTCCGAAATTAACGGTCGCCACTCGCCAAATGCGAGTAAATTGCTCCACTTGGCGAGTAAAATTTGGAGCGCCACCCGCCACATGGCGAGTAAATGTTTACACCAAATTAGTTATGTTTATCAGTCCTCTTCGATGGATTTCTGTGACGCTCCTCTCCCGCCTGCACGCGACGTACACAGGCAAACGCGAAACGTGAGCGCCACACCCTACGACATTTCCGCCTATCCCATTCACTGTTTATCAAGGTAGCGGTTAGCTTCATGTTAAAAGTAACGGCGAAATGTAGAGGTTTTTAACTAGAGTCAGCCAGCCTTCAAAACGAAAACTCGTGGAACTGGAAGAAAAAACACCAGGACCAGTGGCAACCAGAAGATTTAATGAAACGTGGCGAACTGTGGCTACATTATGAACCAGAATATGCGCAAATGAGCTGCACTGTTTGCCGCCAGTACGCTAGGGAGAAGAACCGTAACAACTCATTTGTCATAGGACTGACTGGAGGTCCAATATAAGCCCTGACATACTTTCAGATATGTTGCATTTTGTGTGTGTGAGTTCTTCAATAACGACACTTTATATCTTGAGGAGACAGCGCTCTTTTAATCTGTTAGCTTAAACAGATACATGCACGCCGGTTGCCCCCGGAACTCTCGTTTCCGTGTGCCCACAAACACTTCCAGGTCACTCATAACTCACCTCACTTAACCGAACAGACAAATAAGACAACTTCTATTTGTTCTTATCATTACAAGATATTCTCATGGTGTAGCTGTGTTCTCCAGAGATCAGGGACCACAGACATAGATACGTAGACGCCCTGTAGACGGGTGCTGCCGTAGTGGCCGGGTGCTGCCGTAGTGGCCGGCCGCCATCTTAGATGGGTCTCCATTCGCCCCCAGTGCATTTGTTTCTACTGAGGAAGGTGCTTACCCAACGAAAAAACACATTTAATCAAACTTCTTATCTAAGGCCGTGAGCAGTGCTTAATTTGTAAATCAAACGTTACCGGAACAAAAGTAGTGATGTCAGACCAGAGTTCACTAAGGACAAAACTGATGCCGGATCGCGCGCGGGGGGGGCTCATGTTTAATGGAGTTTTTGACGAATAACTTATAATTGTGCCCACATTCTCAAAGTTTACACAAATTTCTCACAAGGTCCTGGCATGCTGCAGAGTTGCATCAGTGGGTTTGTAGGGGCCTCTGACATTTACATACCTTTTATTGCTACAATAATTTGTTGGAATACTTACAAAAAATCATCAATGTGATTTTTTTGCAAGATGTAAACCATTTTCTACCATGAGGTTTAGACAGTCCCTCTGCTCAGAATAAAAGGAAAATATGCCTGACAAAAATGATCAGGAAATGATTAGGGATCATCATATAAATAAGAATTACTGTGAGACTAACTCACAGAACATGAAAACATCTGAAAATATTCCAGAGTTCTTAGGAGGTTATTGTTGTGTTCATGCTGCTCTGATGAGTTGGTTCTGATTAAACGTTTAGGAAGAGCTGGAGCTGCAGGGAGATGCAGCTTTATCTCAGCTGTTTGCTTGAATACTTTAATAAACCACTGCTAAGGTCAAAATGTTACAACTCTGCTTTAGTGCTGCAGAAATGTTACATTAATGAAATGATCTCGTCACGTGTTTGTACTCCAGCTTCCTTAAATCTTCCGCTGCCCAGATCAATATATTAGGATGACTTTTACATGAGTGAGGCTGCAGCATGCTGGTGGCCATTTCTCACCAGAAAAAAGTATTTATGTTGTTAATATTAGGTTTTAACCTTTCATTTATACAGCTACTGGTTTTAACGGAGTTAAATACTGGCGGTGGTTATGTTAAACTCCGAACTTGACTTGGAAATAAACACGACGAGCCTCGGGGAAAATCTCTAAAGGCTGAAAGGAGGTAAATCGGCTACAGTCCTCGACAGAAAAACCGTGTTATTTGGTGGTGATTTTGTTAGATTTGACAAACTTTAAACTCAAAGCCGCTGCTCGTGAGAGCGCTGTGCGGTCCGGCTGCGGCGCTGTCAAAGCGTCTGTTTCCGCGATTGTGATTGGTCAAATGACGACACGCTAAAACAAAGATCGTTTGTGAACAAGATGAATCCCCTATTTCCCTTATTGACTGCTGAAACCAGAACGGCTTAGTTGGCTTAAAAACGGCGATTTTGCTGAAAAGCGAAAAGTTTAGGTATGAGATTGGACAAATGAACCGCTCACCCGGAAGTCCCTGCCCAACACAACGTCCTCGTTTACCCACTGTAATCATGAGGTAGCAGCGCGAGTTAACGGATCCTAGCAGACAATTACCGGAACGCGTCCCTTCAAAATAAGAGAGTTCCCGGATCTTGTTCCGGCAAGATCCGGCTCAAATTAAGCTCTGGCCGTGAGAATATCATTTGTAACTTTCACTAATGCGGTTTCAGTGCTGTGATACTCTCTAAAACCTGACTGAAATTCCTCAAACAGATCATTAGTGTTTAGATGCTCACATACTCGATTGGCCACTATTTTCTCAAGGACTTTAGATAAAAATGGGAGATTAGATATTGGTCTATAATTCATTAGGTCATCTGGATCCAGAGAAGGTTTCTTAAGTAGAGGTTTAATTACAGCAACCTTAAACTCCTGCGGTACGTATCCATTTACTAAGGATAGGTTAATTATATCTAAAATGGGGGCAGTAACTGAAGGAAATGTTTCTTTAAATAATTTGGTTGGGATTGGGTCTAAAATACAAGTTGAAGGTTTAGATGAAGCTAATATTTTTGATAACTCTGAAAGCTCAACTGCATCAAAACAGTTCAAACACAGATGAGGTTCTACAGTTACCTCAGATGCTGCCTCACTTACTGAGGAAGAAGAAATCGTGTTGGGGATGATGCTGATGATTTTGTTTCTAATAGAATCTATTTTATTAGTGAAGAATCCCATAAAGTCATTGCTGCTGAAGGCTAAGGGAATAGCTGGCTCAGAGCTATGATTCTGTGTAAGTTTGGCAACTGTACTGAAAAGAAATTTAGGATTATTCTTATTCTCCTCAATTAGTGACGAATAATATGCAGTTCTAGCTTGTCGAAGCTTATTTTTTTATAAAGCACTAGACTATTTTTCCAGGATAAGTAGAACTCTTCCCAGTGTGTAGAGCGCCATGTTCTCTCCAGTTTTCTAGAGTGTTGGTTTAAAGTACGCAGTTCAGAATTAAACCAGGGAGCCAACTTCCTGTGCTTAATGACCTTCTTTAATCTAATTGGAAGGTTGTAGGTTCAATCCCGGCTCCCGCCAGAGAATGCTGCTGTTGTGTCCTTGGGAAAGACACTTAACCTGACTTGCCTGCTGGTGGTGGTTGGAGGGACTGGTGGCACCAGGGCAGCTGTGGCTACATTGTAACTCATCACCACCAGCGTGTGAATGGGTGGATGACTGATTGTGTTGTGAAGCGTCTTGGGGGGTTGTAGAACCCTAAGAAGGTGCTATACAAACACAGGCCATTTACCTGTTTAAATCTGGCATGATGAAAAGAAAAATGCATTCTTTCAGGGAATGCCAGTTTTTGTTGGAACTACTTTGATCACGTCCATACTAGGAGATGTGTATCCTGTTTTTCTTCTTTTTCATATTACTTAGTATAATAAAAGTTAAATATAATTTACGGTAAAATATTAATATTATTATGAAGATATTATGCTTCTGCAGCTTTCAAAATGTGTTTTTTAGGGCAATTCATGAACAAATAAGTGTAATAACAGTTACCAGAACATAATTAACAAATTAAAGCAGGCAGAAAATACACAAACTGACTGAATTTATAACAGTGTTGAGTGACTCAAACAATTACAGTAAATTTAAGTGGGTTAATTTAGCGCAGCTGTGATCCAAAAGGTAAAACAAAGGATTTTTTATTTTCCTGCTGCTACATTGTTTGAATCTGAACCCAGTGGTCGGCATGGCAACAGCAAGGCAGAAGAAAAGGTAGGGAGTCATGCAAGAGTGTAGAAGCCAATACAGAAAATGGAAGGAGGGAGACTCCATCCTCGTGTGTGTGTGTGTGGTTTGTGTTTTTCCGAGATCAAGCTGAGACCTGTCTACTTGTAATTGGCTGATGTGGAGCTGCCTTCCTGACTGTTTCCTTCATATTATGTAAAACGACACAATAAAAATTACAACATGCTTCTGGAGTACTTCTTTGACTCACACACCAACACACTGGGAGATCCATGTATTCTACTTTCAAAATAATAACACATTAGGAAGGTCGAATCAGAGACATTGAATCTAGTTTTATTTTTAAACGGTGAGTCATCGGCTCAAAATCACTCAATCTTTGGTGCAGCTACCTTAGTCTCCTTTTAGTCCCCTTCCTCCTTTATCCCCCTCCATCCTGCCTCAGAGCGTCATCAGGTTGCCATAGAAACAAACCGCCTATGAGAGACAGAGATCAGATCCTTATAGACTATGGAATCCAGAAGCTGAAGTGCAGGATTTAAATGTTTTTCTTCACTTGTCTTTCTGTGAACACAGGAAGTGGGAACCCTTGACAGGAAAGCCTGATCTCCAGAGCAGAACAGCCACTGTCACACAGAGTGAAGTTCTAGTGGTGTTCTAATAATCCATTGCACACCTTTTGAACACACCCTGCGCTCAAAAGTGCTAAAAATAAACTGATCAGATATGCAAAAAGACCTTTCCTGAGACGTAAACATGCAGCCTCCAGTAGTTTAGCAGAACTTGCCTGCACGCTTCAGAATTAATGGATGTGACAGACGTGGCAGCTATTGGTCTACTGAAAGCCCACAGTCAGGAAAACCAAGAGTGCTTTATTTATGGGTTGGGAAATCGAAGTGGGAAAATTGCATTGCAGTGAGTTCAAGTTTAGAGACGGAAGCACCAAATACATCAAACGAGCTGTTTTGTTTGATAAAGATCAAAGAGAATTGTTGGGAGAATGAAGTCTGTTTACAAGTCCCTGAATCCAGGCTGCCTCTCTCTGACCCTATTATTACTGGGAGGCTATGTGTACATGAGCATATTTGTGTTTGTGCTGTGAGCACAGAGGGCAGCAATAAGCTGAAGTGACAGTGGGGATCTTTAAGATGTGCTTTAGCATTTGCTACTGAGGGTAGATCTTATCTCTAAGTCCCCCTAAACCCCAAGATAAGTCACAAATCGTAATGAAGGAAACTGTATATGAATTTAGTTTACTTGGAAAAGAAGTAAATAAAGCCATAGTTACACATGGCCAATTTATTAGGAACACCATTTCAATGTCTTATTTAAGGCAGGGTACGTAAGTTGAAATTGTTTTACAAGTTTTAAAAAACTTTAAAAATTATGTAATTTGACCATCTGACCCTGTTCTGTGAGAAAATGTAAATAATGTTTCATATTTCATTTTTCTCCTAAGTCCCTCCCCTGGCCTCTAGAGCTAAACGAATAATTTATGCGAGCCTACCGCGTTGACCAATAGCGTTTTGTTTCCACAACAGGGCGCTTTCAGTCAACGAGAACGAGCCCCAGTCACCAGCGTGCACAATGGTGTCACGTGCTTCAGTCGGCTCGATACCACAGTAGAGCAACAAATACTGAAGTTACAAATTCCTCGACTGCCTCAACTTCTGAAACAAATTTAAAGGTGTCCTAGAATGCAATTAATCAACAATCTAAAACAGAGCTTTGAGCCTCCAAAAGGCATAAGAAAATTTTTTTTGGCTTTCATCTGTCACAGGAGCCCTGATACAGGCCATTCTAAACCCCCTTACTCAGGCCTTCAGTGAAAAGAGCTGTTGACCCCTCCCACTCGGCCAGGACATGCTGATTAGTTGGTTTCCCCAGAAGGCCTCAGACACATGCAGGTTTGAGGAGGCGTGGCTCCCCCTTATGACGTGTTAAGGAAGGCTTTCTCAGAACAGGAGGTTTTCTCTCGCCTTTTTCAACTTTCCAATTTACATACAAAGTAGGTCAAACACGGCTTTGACTTTTTGGTATGCTACTGTTGACCACCCAAGCTGTCTTAATCAACAACAACAAGGAAAATTTTGGTTTACATTCTAGGTCCCCTTTAAATTTGACCATCTGACCCTGTTCTATGAGAAAATGTAAATTCATATTTTATTTTTCTCCTATGTCCTTCCCCTGGCCTCTACAGCTAAACGAATAATTTATGCGAGCCTACCGCGTTGACCAATAGCGTTTTGTTTCCACAACAGGGCGCTTTCAGTCAACGAGAATGAGACCCAGTCACCAGCGTGCACAATGGTGTCACGCGCTTCAGTCGGCTCGACACCAGGGTAGAGCAACAAATACTGAAGTTACAAATTCCTCGACTGCCTCAACTTCTGAAACAAATTTAAAAAGTTTAAAAGTGCTTCTGTCAAACTCGCCATGAGATGTTTTCGACAGTGAAGTAGGACTTATATTGGAGATGCTTTTAAAAGAAGCTTTGATGAAGGAAGATGAAGATGAAGGAAGCTTTGTGATCTATGAGGCCTCAACTGATGGAGAATGGCAAAGCTGCTTTTGGACATGTAAATATTAAGTAATCTATTGTATTTTACAGAATTGTAACAGATTTTTTATTACAATTTAAGAAATACTAGTGCAGATGTTGCTGTGTTTACAATCGGATGATATAGAACGCTTGAATGCTAACCTAGGCCTGCACCGAAGTTATGTCAGCCTGTAAAATAAAAGATAACTGTGGAAGAGGAGAGTTGAACGAAAGGGGATTTTATCATTTGTGTATTTGAGTTAGTGTAGGCTTTAACCCTACACCACTATTGTTTAAATTTGTATATAGTAGTAGCATTAGTGGTTAGCATCGCGGTTGTTATCTTCGTTAGCGCTTCAAGACTACATTGGCCTTGGTTCATGTCTGTTTTATGCTGCGTTCACACCGGCCATAAAGTATGCGTCGCCAGTGTAAAGTTTCAATGTTAAGTCTATGGTAAGGCGCGTCAGAGCTGCGTCAAAGTCCTTGCGTCGCTTTGTGAGCGTTGGGCGCGTCAAAGCTTGATACTTTTCAGGCTTTTCAAGCTTTGACGCAAGCGTTTTTCACATTATCATTATGGGGTGTTGTGTGTTGAATTTTATGGGCACAATGAATTTAATCCATTTTGAAATGAGGCTGTAACATAAACAAAAAAGTGGAAAAAGTGAAGCGCTGTGAATACTTTCCGGATGCACTGTATGAGTGTCCACCCTGGGACTGGGAGATCGGGGTTCGAATCCTGGTTGGGTCATACCAAAGACTTTGACACTCAGCATTAAGGGGTTGGAATGGGGGGTTAAACCACCAAATAGTTCCCAAGCACAGCCATAGCTGCAGCTCACTGCTCCACACCACGGGGATGGGTCAAATGCAGAGATGTAATTTCACCAGTGTGTGATGATGACTAATAGGACTTTATATTTCTCAAGTGATAAAACAGTTTCGAACCAGCATTTTTGAGTTACCTTCAAGAGACATTGATTGGTCACAAACACCCAAATTTCTCATGTTTGACTTGACAGCAGAAGCTAAATGACCAAGTTGTTGACTAATCAGAGGAGCCATGCTCTCAGGGGCAATGATCAGACATTCAGTCTTTTCAGAGTTTAACTGAAGGAAGTTATCTTCTAGCCAGCTAGTGATCGCTGATAGGCACTCTAGTAGTTCAGCCAGTTTATAGAACTCAGAATCCTTAAAGGAGCAGTGCAGCTGATTGTCATCTGCATATAGGTGATAGGAGACATTATGAAAAGCATCAATTATCTGTCCAAAAGGGTTTATATATAATAAAAACAGGAGTGGACCTAAAACCGAGCCTTGGGGTACCCCACAGAACAGATTGGTGGAATCTGATGTAGCGTGAGGGCTATAGCCACATATTTATAAAAGGATCAATGAGATGTAATATTCCATATAAATATGAATTATTAATCTTAATGATCTTTGAATGTTAATTTAACATTACTCTAGATTCTTTTACCGTAAGTAATCCGCAAACTTCTGAATAATTCAGAGTCAAGAAAATAGTTATGAAGAACGATTACAGAAACATTTCTGCTGCTTTAACGGTTCCTATGAGCACAGTGGCCTCCATCATCCGTAAGTGGAAGAAGTTTGGAACCACCAAGACTCTTCCTAGAGCTGGCTGGCCTTCTAAGCTGAGTGAATGGGGGAGAAGGGCCTTGGTCAGGGAGGTGACCAATAACCCGATGGGCACTTTGTCAGAGCTCCAGCAGTCCTCTGTGGAGAGAGGAGAACCTTCCAGAAGGACAACCATCTCTGCAGCAATCCACCAATCAGGCCTGTATGGTAGAGTGGCCAGACGGAAGCCTCTCCTTAGTAAAAGGCACATTGGCAGCCAGCCTGGAGTTTGCCAAAAGGCACCATTATCATTATGGGGTGTTGTGTGTTGAATTTTATGGGCACAATGAATTTAATCCAGTTTGGAATGAGGCTGGAACATAAACAAAAAAGTGAAGCGCTGTGAATACTTTCCGGATGCACTGTACATCTGGTACAGACCAGCACTAAAACATTGGGTAGAGAACCCGACCTCAAGGTGGAATTCCTTGTCACAATTGGGAGGTGCCATGAACGGAGCCGAGCACAACGCGGCCTCCAAGCCATCCATGGCCTGTTGTTGCTGCTCCGTCCACTCGAAAGGCACATCCTTCATCAGCAAAGTGGTCAGAGGTCTCGCTAAGTCCGCATAGTTCTCCACAAACTGGCGTGAATAGTTGCACACTGTAGCGTGATAGAAGTGGCTACATAAGTTGAATAATAGATAAGATGTAATATTCCATATAAATATGAATTATCAATCTTATTGATCTTTGAATGTCAATTTATTAGTACCTTAGATTCTTTGTAACATCAGGGAACCGCACACTTCAGAATAATTCAGAGTCCAGGATATAGTTATAAAGATTAATTTAATTCTATATTTTAAACTAATGAGGACACAGAACAAATTATGATAAATGATGGTTAAAACAAGATAACTGAGACAATTAATGATGTGATGGAATGTAAGCTTAGCTGTTATATAGCCGAAACTGCATTAAGTGTCTAACAAACTTGTGATGTCTGGGTTAACAAACTATCAATTAATAAAAATCATCCGACACCAGTGTGCAGGGTCCACGAACCCTTATGTGGAAGCCCTTGTGTGATCCAGGGGGTCAGAGAAGTCGGTACGGACAGACTGTTGGTGGCGTTGACCTCTGAGAGTCGTAGCTCTCTCCAAAAACAGACCCATCTGGTCTGGGGTACCTCCCAGGTGACTGCAGGAAGCTGGTGGATCATTTTGGCATCTGATGCAGCTTGCAATTAGGTTTTGACCTTGAGGTCAAAAAGGGAGGATGGTTCCAGTCGGCCGAACCGGGTAGCTTAGCTAGAATTCTAAGTCTCTTAGGAACTGTCAAGGAACTCTCGAGGAACTCAAGGAACTGAACTGTTCAGGGAGTGAACTCGTTTTTATCAACTTTTGCTTATCAATTTGGACAAATCAGAATTTGGCATGTTAAAGTGGGCATTATCAAAAATACCTCAGACATCCCTCCTTTCTAAAACACTTAGGGAGATTCATCCTTCTTAATGTGGAGTAAATCTTATTAAACCTTAATGTTAAGTAAATATGTTAAACATTCATAACAATATTATTAATGTGTGAATATACTGCTAGATTTAACATTAACTTCAACAAATCCTAATCTGGTGTAATTTAAGATCTGAAATACATCCTTACATGAATAAACGTTCATGTTAACCCATGGCAGAAAAGATTTACTATATTCAAAGAAGATAGATAAAAGCCTTGCGTCATCCCAGCGTCTTGATGTCTTGTGATATGCCACAGGACAAGTTAGGAATATGGGTCAAGATTATAATATGGGTCAAGATTATGGATATTGGGTCAAGAGCATAGATTTCATGTCTCTGCACAATGATGTCAGTGTGGTCTGAACGTATGATCATGGCCTGTAAGTTAAAAGTTAACTTCTTTCATGTTGATGAAATAAACATGGCCTTTAGGTACGTTACAACACACCCAGAAAACTCAGAAGTTCAGAGACATTTGTAGGAGCTTTAATGGTGGCAATGCCCTGGACTCTACCCTGTTGAGGCTGCAGTCCCTGTGGTCCCACAAGGAGGCCAACAAACTGTACTTTAGACCTGCACCACTGACCTTTGGTGAGGGAGATTTTGGCACCTGCAGCCATGAGCTGACCCATGACATGGTCCAGCTCAGACAGGTGGTTGTCCAAAGTCTGTTTACGAATCAGAATATCATTGGCGTAGATGATGGTAACTCACTCACGAGCGTCGGGGCAGGCTTTGTCCAAAAAGATGTTAAACTCAGAGGGTGAGTTAGAGTAGCCAAATGGACACTGTGTAAAGGTGTATTGGCGGTTGGCGAAGGTCAGTTTATATTGGCCAGACGCATGGACAGAAATTGTCCAGAATCCAGACGCAAAGTCAAGGGTGGAAAAGTATTTGGCGTCTCTCACCTTCAAAAGTTCTTGTTCCAGGCGGGCCATCGGCCACCGAAACAATGGAACCTGTTGGTTGAGTTTCCTGTAGTCAATGGTTAGTCGCCACTCACCATTAGGTTTCCTCACCGGCCACAATGGAGCTGAGTAGGTGCTGTTACAGGGTCGAATGATACCCCTTTCCAAGAGGCTGTCAATGATATCCTGGACAGGTCCATAGGACGCCAGGGGAATCTTGTATTGACGCACAAAAGTTGGCGGAGCAGGTGGTGGTATAGGAATCCTCACTTCATGGATCGTGGTCAACCCTCAATCTAAGGAGTCGACTGAAAGAGAGTCCTTGTATTTTAGTAGGAGCTGGCATAGTTTGTCCCACTCAACCTCTTCACAAGAGCATCCGCCTGCCCCACGACCTGTTCAATGTGTGAGAGGTCTAATTGGGGTGTTCTGTTTGTGTATTTTTGGTGTTCCATAGAGATAAATGGAAAAGGAAGCCAGGTTTTTAACTAATACTAACAGACGCACTCACATTACTCCTGTCTTGGCACATCTGCACTGGTTACCAGTAACTTTTCGTATTAAATTCAAGATCCTGACCTTTGTTTATAAGATTTTGAACAGTTCTGCCCCAGCATATCTTTCTGAGTTAATTAAACCCTACGTGCCAACCCGGGCTTTGAGGTCAGCTGACCGTCTGTTGCTTTGTGTCCCACCAATGAGATATAAATCACAGGGTGAGCGGGCTTTTATGTCTGCTGCCCCCACTCTCTGGAATTCACTCCCCCTCTCAGTCAGGCAGGCTCCCTCACTCTCTCATTTTAAATCAGCTTTAAAGACATACTTTTATGACATGGCTTTTTCCCATTATTGATGTCTTTTAGTTTTACTGTGTTGTGTTTTTATTGTTGCGCCTGTTGTTTTTATTTACTGTGTTTTTAATTTTGTACTTGTACAGCACTTTGGTCAGCTGCCATGCTGTGTTTTTAAATGTGCTTTAGAAATAAAATGGTATGGTATGGTATGCCGCCAACATCGGCTAAGCTCTGAGGAAGTCTGCAGTGACGGTCAAAACGTTAGCAAGAAAAAGGTAAAAAACAACTCTTTTCTGTGTTAAAAAAAGAACAAAGTGATGCAGTTAGAAGCAACACACAGATTGAAGGCACAAAAGATCCACTTGAATGTTTGGAAGTTGAACAAGCACTCTTGTGCTTTGATCATGTTTGATCATTGTTGTCTAGCCAGCTGCTCACTGTCTTTTTACTATCCTGCTCTCCTTGTGTGCGCTACACAATTTAGCATTAGCCTAACACCATTCGAAATGATGTGCAAGTTAGGATGTAACGTCTAAGTTCCTTTAATTGATACACATTTCTTCATGGACTAAAACTGAAATACAAATAAGTGATCTACAATTAGCTTTGTATTGTTAGCATTACATGAATGCATTGCAACACGTACCCATAGCATAAGCTATGCTTAGCATACGCATATAAACCCAAATCTTTGTTTACGATAAACATTTTTACAAAATATACATAAAATATATTCTTGCAAGTCAATACAAATGAAAACTTAAAGACAGTGGTGTCATTGGCACAAACAAAAAGCAGTGGCGGCTCTTCCATAGGGGCGATGCCCTACCAGTCTCACAGGAAGAAGAAGAAGATAGGAATCACAAAGTACTTGAAAAACATGAAAATTAAACTAAACGATCTATACATCATAAGACTGTAAGTGCTGTGTATAATCTGCATTTAAGTGTAGTTTAAAAATGCTCTCTCACACTTTAACTATGACTGAATCGTCTTGTGATGCAGTGTTTGCGAAAACTTTTCAGCCACGCCTGCCAAACTGGCAGACGTGAGAGCGTCTCACGCAGGACATTTTTGAACCACGTAGGACAAAATCCTCGCGGGCTTCAGACTTGTATCTATTTAACAGTGGGTATTGTAGTGACCTCTGACCTTTACATATTATACATATTTTTATTGTGAGAATAATCTGTTGACATAATTTGAAAAAAGAACCATCAATGTGATTTTCTGCCAAATTCATAAAATGAGGATTAACAGAATTTATCAGGAAATTAATAGAGATCATATAATTATTTTAAATTATTATGAAACACCAGAAACAACATATTATATATGACAATATTTCTAAATAGTGTAATGATCCATAAGGGCTTTTTGTGACTGATGCTGTAGCCTGATGTTACTGTTCCTTTAAGAGACGCTGTGGCTGGTTGAGGTGAAACTGGAAGTTGGAGATGCGGGTTTATCTCAGCTGTTTGTTAAACTACTCTAATAAACTGCTGTTAAGGACAAAATGTCATTCTGTCTGACGTTTTAGTTCATCACAAATATCACAATATAAAGAAATTATCTTTTTTTTGGGGGGGGGTTGCACTGTGCCGTGGTCCCCGAAATGCCTAAAAACGGCCCTGGGTGTGGGACTGAGTTTTGAAGGTGATCTGAATTGTATCAAATAAATAAATATTACATGCTTATAAATTATTATTATTATAAAATTACAAACGTGTAGTGGATATATCTGCCTACAATTTCCTTTTCAAACACTGTTTTGTTTTTTATGCGACTATTTTCCTGTCCTGCTGTCTCTTAGCTGCATCTCCTCTCAATCCTCCAGAAAAACTGCTGCCTGGCTTCTTACTTTTCAACTCACAAGTTCCTTTTNTTTGTTTTTGTGTAAAGAAGATGCTTTTTACTGGCGCACAATGTGGTAATCTAGGTGCTGTGGAGGAAAATAGAGGAACCAGCAGAAACGGTCCAAAGTTTGGGATCAAACGCGCATCTACGGGCAGATTGGCTAATGCTAACTAAGCTAGCGGATAGCAGACTCACGCCGTGGGTTCCAGAGAACACGATGATTTTGGAACTAAGAATGACTAAACTCTACAAGCGGAAGAAAAGTCCCACCATCCTGTTTATTCTTAGCTGTCTGCAGCGCTATGGAGCAGAGCCACAGCAGCTACCGGGACTCACGTTGTTGTTGTTGCTACGAGATTGCGCAACACACCGCTCCAGGCCTATGGCAAGCCGTTGTAGTATATAATTCACAAACATTTCTATCTGTGAACGTAATTTAAACTGGATTATTGCCAACCTGTACATTATAGACATGCCACCATTAAATTGTTACCAGTAGAAATGAAATGTTATTCAATATCTCAAAAGCTGTAAGACAGTTGAGGTGATAGCATGTTGTTTTGCATGTTATTGAACTGTTTTCTAATAATGTTCTGTTGTTAAATAAGTAAAGGAAGGAGAGGAAAAAATGTTTCCCTAGCAGGTTTTAAATGTTTAAAGCTTTCCCTGATCGAAGTTAAGTTGTTCCAAGTGCAAATATTTACACAAGTCATACAGTCATAAAATAAGATTTTGTCTTTGAAAAATAGTTAAATGTAAAAAAAAGTATTTACTTACTGAGAGTAGTTTTAGAGGAACTGAGTTAATTGATAGGTTATTTACAGTGCTTAATTTGTAAATCAAACGTTACCGGAACAAAAGTAGTGATGTCAGACCAGAGTTCACTAAGGACAAAACTGATGCCGGATCGCGCGGGGGGGGGGCGCTCATGTTTAATGGAGTTTTTGACGAATAACTTATAATTGTGCCCACATTCTCAAAGTTTACACAAATTTCTCACAAGGTCCTGGCAAGCTGCAGAGTTGCATCAGTGGGTTTGTAGGGGCCTCTGACGTTTACATACCTTTTATTGCTACAATAATTTGTTGGAATACTTACAAAAAATCATCAATGTGATTTTTTTGCAAAATGTAAACCATTTTCTACCATGAGGTTTAGACAGTCCCTCTGCTCAGAACAAAATAAAAAATATGCCTGACAAAAATGATCAGGAAATGATTAGGGATCATCATATAATTAAGAATTACTGTGAGACTAACTCACAGAACACCAAACAGGAAAACATCTGAACATATTCCAGAGTTCTTAGGAGGTTATTGCTGTGTTCATGCTGCTCTGATGAGTTGGTTCTGATTAAACGTTTAGGAAGAGCTGGAGCTGCAGGGAGATGCAGCTTTATCTCAGCTGTTTGCTTGAATACTTTAATAAACCACTGCTAAGGTCAAAATGTTACAACTCTGCTTTAGTGCTGCAGAAATGTTACAGTATTATGAAATGATCTCATCACGTGTTTGTACTCCAGCTTCCTTAAATCTTCTACTGCCCAGATCAATATATTAGGATGACTTTGACATGAGTGAGGCTGCAGCATGCTGGTGGCCATTTCTCACCAGAAAAAAGTATTTATGTTGTTAATATTAGGTTTTAACCTTTCATTTATACAGCTACTGGTTTTAACGGAGTTAAATACTGGCGGTGGTTATGTTAAACTCCGAACTTGACTTGGAAATAAACACGACGAGCCTCGGGGAAAATCTCTAAAGGCTGAAAGGAGGTAAATCGGCTACAGTCCTCGACAGAAAAACCGTGTTATTTAGTGGTGATTTTGTTTGATTTGACAAACTTTAAGCTCAAAGCCGCTGCTCGTGAGCGCGCTGTGCGGTCCGGCTGCGACGCTGTCAAAGCGTCTGTTTCCACGATTGTGATTGGTCAAATGACGACACGCTAAAACAAAGATCGTTTGTGAACAAGATGAATCCCCTCTTTCCCTTGTTGACTGCTGAAACCAGAACGGCTTAGTTGGCTTAAAAACGGCGATTTTGCTGAAAAGCGAAAAGTTTAGGTATGAGATTGGACAAATGAACCACTCACCCGGAAGTCCCTGCCCAACACAACGTCCTCGTTTACCCACTGTAATCATGAGGTAGCAGCGCGAGTTAACGGATCCTAGCAGACAATTACCGGAACGCGTCCCTTCAAAATAAGAGAGTTCCCGGATCTTGTTCCGGCAAGATCCGGCTCAAATTAAGCTCTGGCCGTGAGAATATCATTTGTAACTTTCACTAATGCGGTTTCAGTGCTGTGATACTCTCTAAAACCTGACTGAAATTCCTCAAACAGATCATTAGTGTTTAGATGCTCACATACTCGATTGGCCACTATTTTCTCAAGGACTTTAGATAAAAATGGGAGATTAGATATTGGTCTATAATTCATTAGGTCATCTGGATCCAGAGAAGGTTTCTTAAGTAGAGGTTTAATTACAGCAACCTTAAACTCCTGCGGTACGTATCCATTTACTAAGGATAGGTTAATTATATCTAAAATGGGGGCAGTAACTGAAGGAAATGTTTCTTTAAATAATTTGGTTGGGATTGGGTCTAAAATACAAGTTGAAGGTTTAGATGAAGCTAATATTTTTGATAACTCTGAAAGCTCAACTGCATCAAAACAGTTCAAACACAGATGAGGTTCTACAGTTACCTCAGATGCTGCCTCACTTACTGAGGAAGAAGAAATCGTGTTGGGGATGATGCTGATGATTTTGTTTCTAATAGAATCTATTTTATTAGTGAAGAATCCCATAAAGTCATTGCTGCTGAAGGCTAAGGGAATAGCTGGCTCAGAGCTATGATTCTGTGTAAGTTTGGCAACTGTACTGAAAAGAAATTTAGGATTATTCTTATTCTCCTCAATTAGTGACGAATAATATGCAGTTCTAGCTTGTCGAAGCTTATTTTTTTATAAAGCACTAGACTATTTTTCCAGGATAAGTAGAACTCTTCCCAGTGTGTAGAGCGCCATGTTCTCTCCAGTTTTCTAGAGTGTTGNACTGTGCCGTGGTCCCCGAAATGCCTAGAAACGGCCCTGGGTGTGGGACTGAGTTTTGAAGGTGATCTGAATTATATCAAATAAATAAATATTACATGCTTATAAGTTATTATTATTATAAAATTACAAACGTGTAGTGGACATATCTGCCTACATTTTCCTTTTCAAACACTGTTTTGTTTTTTATGCGACTATTTTCCTGTCCTGCTGTCTCTTAGCTGCATCTCCTCTCAATCCTCCAGAAAAACTGCTGCCTGGCTTCTTACTTTTCAACTCACAAGTTCCTTTTGAAATTAGCAGATCAAAAAGATCCGTCGACCGCAAAAATAGCAGAATGTGCGGCCGCGCCACTGAGGTGACGTCACCGATGCACGGGAGATGATCTCTACAGCAGCGGAGCGCGTCAGACACAAATGAAAGAAAGTATGAGCAAACATGAACGATCGTGTGTTAATTATGTTTTTTTTGGTGGCGCCACTTTGAGAATGTTACTGTGGCCGTGTGCAGGACGCAGCTGCCCGGCGGAGCGCATCAGTAATCAGCGCTCTGCCGCTCTCCATCCTCTCCGCCCAATAGAAGACCCGCTACGCTGAGAGTCCAAATAAATAATGTAATGTATGTAGAAACTAGATCTTTTGAGGGGGAAGCCAACAAACAGTCTGCAGTTTTCAGGAAGTTTATTTTATTTTGGCACGTTCAGAGTAGACGCACGGCGTCGGTCATAATGTCCGACGATTTAAAGTTTTTCGTCGGACAATATTAAACCACGTCGGTAATGTCCGACTGTCCGACGTGTTTTCGCAAACACTGGTGATGTATTTCCTGTTCCTTTGTTCGCAGCAATCTTTACTATTGACCTACGCTATAGCTGGCGCATTGGATCCCCCTCCAATACAAAAAAATGATGGGCCGAAACCGGGTGGAGTCTCAGCTCAGGATGTTCACCCGTAACCGGAAGCTCTCCACAGTTCACCGTTCTTTTTTATTTATTTATTTTTTAGCTCACTGTTCTTTGTTCATTTTAGAGCAGCTGAGTACACCTCATTGAGTTTTTTTTAATCATTGGATTCCATGAACCAAGTGGGTTTTTTTATTATAACATAGATTATTATGACCATAAACCAGCAAAGGTAAGACTGAATTTATGCTTTTGACTTCATGAAATTAGCTTTGTTCTGCTTTTCATTTAGTTTAGTTTCATTGGGTGGTGTTGAGGTAGAAAACGTGGATTCTGTTGTTTAGAAGAGCCTCTTCCCGTTAAGTATGTGTGCAATTAGCCTTTCGCCGGCCCCGCCCCCAGAACGGCTATTGTCCAATCACACATCATAGCAACCGTTACTATCCGACAGCTCCAAACAAAATGATGAAGCTAAGCCTAATTTACTACTAAGCATTAGCCTCGATAGTAGTTGTGTCTCCTTCGTTTCCCTTCAGAACCTCCTCATCGAGCTCAACCAGCAAGCCAGCAAGCATGAGTGCTCCCCCCGCCCGCGGCTGGGCGGAGGTCCGCCTCCCAGACTATCCAAGACCCTTTTAGATTAGACACACCGTGCCGGCAAAGCAGCGTAATATTACCTCAACTGTGTGTCTTATAAACGCACATTAAGCCTTGGCGCAACAGCGGGTGGTGTCATGATCATGTGATGAATTAATGCCGAGCTCCGGCTGGGAACTATATTGAAAATAAAAGTAAACAGGGGCATAAAAAGTTACATTTTATAAACTCAGCTGAGATGATAAACTGAGCGATGCAGAGCTTTTCTCCATTAGAGCTGCCTGCAGCTCAGATCATCTGACAGCTCACAGGGAAACCGCGTCGCCGCCACCGCTCCTCGGATCCACGCATCCCCAGTCGCCGGACCTTCTCCCAAACTGCAAACTCCTTGTTCCCTGCTACGCTTCGCTCAGCAGAGCCGACACTAATATATCCCTCCACTGCATACTGTAACCCTTTTTGCCTCTATCGGGATCATATTGAGGACAAATTGCTCCAAAAAATGTCGCTGACACGCATCTGTCTACTTCTTTCCATCGCGGAAATCTGCGGAGCTGCAGTATTTGATCCACTTATTGTCGGAGTTGGCAACAGTAACTAAGGGGGGCGGGGCTCGGCGAAAGGTCAATTTTGCATATATTGGTGATGTTTTTGGGACAACTTTGCTGGAAGTGATCGCGGACCGGGTCCGTCGGGTTCAAGTTGTGTGACGCATAAGAATGGTAATTTGGCATCCCCTAGTGGTGATATGTGGTTAGCACATCTGAAAAACTGACTTGCATTAAGAAGAAGAAAAAACTATCTTTTATATAGCGCCTCTCAAGATAAAAATCACGAGGCAATTTACAAGAACAAACATTAAAAAATAAAAGATTTTTAAAAATGCGCCCCACCAAAAAAAAATTCACCAGCCGCCACTGACAAAAAGGCAGATGTCTGTGGATGAACCTTACCACATGTGACTCACTAAGAAGTAAAACAAAATGGCTGACCTCTCAAAATTAAGAACAGAACATTCCCCTTGGTTGTGCTTCAATTTAAATGAAAAGTAATTAGTTAATGTGTTTCAACTATCTCCGTCGTGTAATTTAAGATTTATTAGCTTGTAAAAATTTGTAATTAAAATGACTACAAATCAGACATTGCATATATGACGTCACTGCAAAATCTCTTCTTCCCCGGCATAGCTGCTACTGTCCACATGGCCAGATTTATAGTGGTTTTCTCCACGTTTAATGCTCCTTCTTTCGTACTGGAAGAAGGATTTGTAGCTTGCTAAATTAATTTCCCGAGTGCGGCCATGTCTGCAGCTCACCACTCCCCACGGGGATGGGTCAAATGCGGAGGACAATTTTCACCACACACCAGTGTGTGTGACAAACTGATGGCTTTATTCTTTAATCCTAATTTTCTCCTCTTCTCCGGCCCAAATCCCAATACTCACACTTTAACCTTTGCGCCCTTCAATTGCGCATTCCCAGCCAGGTAGTGATGTGCGAGTCATGAACGAATCGTTCAATACTCGAGTATCACTTTACCGAATCACGAGTCACAATCCCACCTGACTCATTTACTGACTCGTCCCTGTTACTGTTAGCAAACTAATTTCATTTGTAGAGATATATCTAGCTTACCATTAAAATTGTGGAAAAAAATAACAGCCAGTTTCTTAATAAAAGCATTTTCTTACCTGCTCTGGCCTGGAAGCACATTAGTTCCCAGTAGCATCGCTCTGCTAACAGTACGTTCGAATCACTCACGACTCACCCCCTCCCTTCCTGAAAGCTAGCTTAAAATGTCCGGTGCTAAATCGTAGCATGAACGAATCATTCAGTTACTCCGTAGCGGGCCTCACTCAGAGTCACTCACCCCCTTCCTCGCGGGTTTCAGCTCAAACGAGTCACTCATTGGACTGGTGGCTCGCAGTACCGCTAACCTGGCTCAGCTCATGAGTCATGACTCACGCTGCTCGCGGTACGGATCACTCACTACTCCCACCCGGGTTTCAGCTCATAGGAGTCCCCCAGTGGAAGCTCGTGTAATTACATACGAATCACTAACCCCTACCCCGGCTCAGCTCATGAGTCACGACTCACGCTGCTCGCGGTACGGATCACTCACTACTCCCACCCGGGTTTCAGCTCATAGGAGTCCCCCAGTGGAAGCTCGCGGTACTACAAGCTCACTCACCTCTCCCTCCTGGCTGTCAGCTGCAGAAACTCAGGCTGTTACAGGGGAAGAGTCGCTCCTTCACCTGAGCTGAACTTTGATAGTGTGACTGACGCCATATTCAGTCTACACCTTTTTCTTTTTGCAAAGATAATAAATAAAGAAATAAAGAAAAAATATAATATTTCAGTTCCACCACTATTTTAAAAAATTTATTTCAGTGTATAAAATTGATAGTTTTTTTCAATCACTCATCTTAGCAGTAGGATTTACATAGAAAGAGGAGCAAATTAAGTTTGAGTGAAAATGTAGGGTTTTTTTTTTTGCACTCTGGGCAACTGACTCAGTGACTCAAATGACTCGAAAACCCGATTCATTTTGGTGAGTGACTCATTCAAACTCGATTCAGTAAAAAGAATCGAGTTTACCATCACTACAGCCAGGGATGCGAGTGCATAGGGTGTCCTGACTCTCAAAGGCGAAAGATTACCACGCCCCTTTTGCGCCCCAAATCCGCACTTCACCTAAGTTTGCTTCGATGCAGACTTCAAGCATGGGTATTACCCACAATTCACTGCTGCATGGGAATTTTGAGAAGAAGGCAGAGCAATGGCTCAAGTGCCTTTTCTGAAAACATGTATTTTCAAATGAAAGAAATTCATTTTAAGATGATTAATTATATTTATTCATGCTCTGAATGTTTTAGACTGAGATTTAATGTGGACAGCAATTAATTAAAATTTAGTCAAATAATTGTAAAGATTTTTTAAAAAGTAGCACAAACCATACATCAACATTTTGAAAAAATATTAAATAAAATAAAAAAGTAAACAAATTTTTTATATATGTATGGATAGAATGTCACTTGGGGTTGTCAAACTCGAATATATGACTCCAGAAGCAATTTTGCAGATGCTTGAAGTGAGCTGCGACACCAGAGTCACCACGGGTTTATAAAGGTTAAAATGTTAGCATTAATAAGGACTGCTGCTGATCAAAGAATGCTGAGCTTTAACATGCAAGTGATCGTGTTTGGTTGCTTCTCTTGAAACCCATCCTGACTTAAGTGCATTGATTGTTCTATATAATGTTTTTTCTTTTCTTTTTTCTGCATCTTTCAATAGGGTATTCTACAGTTGACGTCACAACGCAAAGGCTGCTGGGAAGGGTCATACTGATAAGCCGCATTAACAATAGAAAATATACAGTTTCAGAGCGTTTTGACATCGATATGAAGGCATAAAATGGAGGAAGTTGTTTTGACAAAAAAAAACATACCAGAGAGCTTTTCTTGATGGCGACCCTGCTAATTATTGATCACCAGAACTGAAGCGCTAGCTCAAATGAAAGTGAAAGTAAAAACTAACCCCCGCTAGCTGCGCTGTTGTTTTCAACGCCATTATTCCCATCACAGCTCCTTCTTGAGTACCGTATTTTCCGCACCATAAGGCGCATTTAAAAACCTTTGATCTTCCCCTTAACCGGCAGTGCGCCTTTTAATACGATGCGCCTTTTATACGGACGTAAGTGAGGCCAGCCACACCTGCGTCCGCAGGCAAACAAAGAGCTGGCCCGTAGCACCGCCCACCCTGCCAGGTGTGGCCTGCCAGGCTGATGGCCAGAAGTTGTCGCCGATGGTCATCTTCAAGCGGAAAACTTTACCCAAAGAAAGGTTTCCCGCCGGCGTGATCATCAAGGCGAACCCGAAGGGCTGGATGTATGAGGACATAATGGCGGCGTGGCTGCGGGAGGTGTACACCAAAAGACGGGACGGCTTCTTCCACACTTCTCCAGCCATGCTGATCTGCTACTCCATGCGGGCCCATCTCACAGACGCCGTTAAAGTCCAGGTGAAGAGGATGAACACGGAGCTCGCCATCATACCGGATGGATTAACCAAAGAACTCCAGCCGCTGGACATCGGGGTGAACCGGTCGTTCAAAGCGAAAGTCCGAGCAGCGTGGGAGCGCTGGATGACTGATGGCGAACACACGTTCACCAAGACGGGCAGGCAGCGCCGATCGACTTATGCCACCATCTGTGAGTGGATCGCTGATGCCTGGGCCAACGTTTCCATCCAGACTGTTGTTCGAGCTTTCACCAAGGCCGGGATCACAACGGGAGAGCCGAGCAACGACAGTGACACGGCGATGAGCCGGGCGCGTCGGAGCCGAGCACGCTGGGTTCAGTGCTGGGTCAGCTCTTCATGTCAGACACGGAGGACGAGGATTTTGAGGGATTTATGGATGACGAATGAAAAAAAATGTAAGTAAAAATAAAGTTTGATTTTTGATCTAACTCCTTTGTTTGGCTTATTGTACCAATTGCTGGGTGCGCCCTATAATCAGGTGAGCCTTATGTGTGGACCAAACCTTTAACTAGGACGCTGATTGGCTGTGCGCCTTATGGTGCGGAAAATACATTAGTTCATTACTCTCAGTGCTCAAGTAACATTTTTTCAAGGTAGTTTTTTAACTGTCAGGTTATCATTTGTGTCCCTACTTTTTATATTCCACTCACCTCTGGTCAAAAGCCTTTTTCGTGGACGTTTGGGTGGACATGCTGTTTGGCCGAGACGTTCAGCTGGACCGCTGCCTCCTTGTTAACTCTCCTCCGTTAACAACGCTGCCTCTAACACTCCGTTAACAATGCTGCCTCCACTCTCCGTTAACAACGCGTCCTGCATTAATTCTCCTCCGCTGCTCCTCCTGGATAACCCCACGACTGAGAGCGTCGTTACGACCGGCGGCTGGTCATTCTCGGATGTAGGACTTTCCCCTCCAGGAAGATGTAAGTAACAAATATACGTGCTTTTCTTGATCTGCTCCACACAGTTAACATCCGCTCGTCCAACTTAAAAACTACCACCGCTTTGCTTCTTCTGTCTTTAGCTTAGCCCGTGTAGCTTTCCAGCTGTTTCACGTGGTGTCGGCCTGAAACTGACGTCTCCGGGTCTGCAGCGTTATACTATTTACTTTACCGGCTTTGGAAAAGGGATAAAAAGTCCTCTCCAACATCCGATCTGGGCGTCTAGAGTCCGATTAGCACCTCCCCCAGCAGCAGCGTTAAGTTCCTTGCTAGATCGGAGCGACTCAGACCCATTGGAATCCATACTAAAATGTAGATTGTTTGTATGACCATATTTCCCAGAGTGCTTTGCGGCAATCTATTTTTAGCTACTGTAGAAAGCTCTATTCACCTTCAGATGGGAATTGAACCAGATATGGTCACTTTTTATAGCTTGATTTAGTACTTTCAAATTGTATTTTTAAATATTACAAAAGGGGAAAATGGTCTATCATCTAATAAATCTCTGACATTTAGAATATTCAAGTGTTAACAGTAAAGGGTTATTTGTTACTGTTTCAGCTGCAACACATACAGTCAAAGAACTGTTTGAGCTCCATTAATCATACAAGAGCAGAGCACACATCTATTTGAGACACATGAAGGTAGGAAAGGAGGAAAAGCCTGTTTTTGCTGACAGACAAAGTCTTATAATCATAATTGTTAACCAAGCAAATCCATGATTTTCATTACCGTTAATCTACACCATGTACAGTATTTACACGTGGCTGCTGTTGTTTTAGTGAAGCCACTTCCAAATGGGATTTGAAAATAATTTGCTTTTACTGCATGAAATAAAAATGCTGAATTACTTGTCAAAAGGTTACAATAACCCTTTAGTTGGTAATGGATCATGACATTTTCAGCAGAAGTCTACTGTAGAAGGAAATATTCATCCAGAAGAATGTTTTTGTGCATTTTTAGAGGAAGACAAACTGCTTGTTGCACTGTTTTTCTGCACTATAAATTATGTGTCCTATTTATGTCAGCAGGATCCAGCTGGACATTACAGGCTACAGAAGTAAATTACTGCCTTTTTTCTGGTAGGATTAAGAGTTGGAGATTAAGGCTAATGGTAATGGGACAAAATGAGGTTGAATGCGGTTTTAGTGACTGTGGCGGTGTGCAGAAGGGGAGAGGCCGATGGGAGCCCGCCGTTGCGCACCGGGTGGCGATTACTAGTCAGCTAAAGGCTGACGAGAGGAGCCAGGTGAGCTCCGAGTCTGGAGACAAGCGTGGCAGCTATGCTATTCTCTGATAGTATCAACAAAGATGTGTTGAAGCAGAAGCTGTGTGGTCTGAGTGTGTGTGAACCCCGGTGTAGCTGGTTAGTGCTACAGTGACATACAAAAGTGCTTGAACTGGGAAGCCGTACTGGAAAGGAGCACAATCAACCACTTTTTGAGTATGTCGAACAATTTATTACGCTATCTTACAACATTTATTTTTCTCAATTTTAAAGATTAAAATTAAAATATCCCCAAAATGCATAGTTTTTACATTAAATAATTTTTTTAACACTTGTGTTTGTTTTTCAAATTATATATTTGAAAATTGCTATTTATATATTAAAACCCCATTGCTAAATATTGTTAATCATCCATTTGCCTAATTTAACATGTTTATAAATCTACATTTTACTTTGAAAAACAAGCAATTTAATCATGGAAAAAAAAAAAAAAGACAGAGAAACCTTTGGTTGGGTCTCCTTCACACAGGATGAAAACAGCCAGCCAGTTGGACAGGGTGAGCAGTAGAGCTGCTGTTCCTGCACATAAAAATTAGACAGTTTAGGTGTTTTGGGCAATTGGTAACAAAAACCAGTTTTTGAAGGGCACTACTCAGAGTAACTCGGATTAGTGCAGTTCAGCTCAACCACAGTTTCCAAGAGCATGGTTCGGTATTTTCCTTTTACTTTCTCCCCAATTTTTAGCCCCTGCTCCGTTGAGGTCCCTGGCAAGACTGAGTTGGGCCAGCATCGCGACTGTGGCCGATGATTGGCTAGGGGGCGGAGTCCCTGGTTGCTCCGGAGTTTTCTGCCTGGTGCTTCAGAGTCTGACAAAAAGCCATAAAACTGAGCAGAATGTCCAACAGCACCACCATTTGTGTGCTGAGTTGTGTTTCTGTGACGCATACAGGTTACCTCACACTGTTTACTGATCACCTCTTGCTATTTTTGTGTGAAGTAAAAATGACAACCTGCTTTGTCTTCTACTCGAAGACAAAAGTTAAAAAAAAGCCCACAAACTAAACTTTATGAAAAGCAATTCAACAACTGGCAAAGAATATGCCTTTGACCTGCTTTTCATTGATGGACGGCTCTCTGCATTCAGCTTGAATGTGGAACAGATGCAGATGCAATTTATAATGGTAGAGGTGCATGTTGGCAAATGTGAGACATTGCTTACAGCTGTATCAGGGAAGCAGAGGGAGGCTCTTAAAGGTGCAATACATTTTTCCAACTCTAGGTGGTGGCCTCTGAGAAAAAAAATTGATGGATGAATGGATGAAGTAATGAATTGAAAAATAGATGCATGATAGATGGGTTGATACATTGGCAATGAATGGATGGATGGATGATGCCTAGAAACACATGCTGAAGGTCTTGGAGTTCAAGCTTAATTCAAAATCCGTTTGCATTTAACCTTTAAATTAGTTGACTTTCTTTATTATTCTGAATACAGACTCCTCCAGATAAAGAGGTGCTGTCCATCCATTCACAATCCTTCATTCCTTAAATGGGGCTGCCATCTCAGTTTGTCTAACCAGAGGCCTCGGGCAGGGAGCCGGGTGGGTCAGCAATCTTGTGTGTGCCATGACTGTCAGTCAAGAAGCCTTTTTATTTCCCCTCTTGGTGCTGTCTCTCCAAGTGTGTTTCTCCTTTTTCATTATCTCTCTTTCTCATCCTGTTTCCCCCTCAAGTCTGACAAGCAAAAGATTTTCACGAACGTTAAAGAGAAAAATAAACAAGTCTCATTTGAGCAATCTCTTTCAATTCAGTGCACACTGAAATGTATTTTTATGTTTCTTACTTACAGTGTTTTTTGTGTGTGTTTTTATTAGTTTCAATAATTGTTTTAGACTTTTCTGTAATATGAGTTACATATTAGGGACGAGGCTGTGTAACAAAATCCCAGAAAATCATCATAGTTTTTCAAAAATGTATTAATTTAGAACAGGTGAGCTGCCTTACATTCCAGACAAGCATCAAAGGTATATGGCAGAGTAACAAAAATTAATTAAACAGGACAAAAGCAGCTGCAAAGCACATTTTCAAAGCAGGTGGTGTAGATCAACAGAACATTGCAATCTCTGAAGTATTGTGTTATATTTCCACTTGAGGTACGTATTTGATTTAATAAAACATAAACTAGGAATTAGCTATAGCTAATTCCACAATATCCTACAGGTCTCTTAAGTAAGAAGCATCCATCCATCCATCCATTTTCTGCCGCTTATCCGGAGTCGGGTCGCGGGGGCAGCAGCCTAAGGAGGGAAGCCCAGACCTCCCTCTCCCCAGCCACTTGGGCCAGCTCCTCCGGGGGTATCCCAAGGCGTTCCCAGGCCAGCCGAGAGACATAATCTCTCCAGCGTGTCCTAGGTCTTCCTTTGGGTCTCCTCCCGGTTGGACGTGCCCGGAAAACCTCACCAGGGAGGCGTCCAGGAGGCATCCTAATCAGATGCCCGAGCCACCTCAACTGGCTCCTCTCGATGTGGAGGAGCAGCGGGTCTACTCCGAGCCCCTCCCGGATGGCCGAGCTTCTCACCCTATCTCTAAGGGAGAGTCCAGCCACCCTGCGAAGAAAACTCATTTCGGCCGCTTGTATCCGCAATCTCGTTCTTTCGGTCACTACCCAAAGCTCGTGACCATAGGTGAGGGTAGGAACGTAGATCGACCGGTAAATTGAGAGCTTCGCCTTTTGGCTCAGCTCTCTCTTCACCACGACAGACCGGTACAACGCCCGCATCACTGCAGACGCAGCACCAATCCGCCTATCGATCTCACGCTCCACCCTTCCCTCACTCGTGAACAAGACCCCGAGATACTTAAACTCCTCCACTTGGGGCAGGACCTCGTACCTGATCTGGAGAAGGCATTCTACCCTTTTCCGACTCAAGACCATGGTCTCGGATTTAGAGGAGCAGACCTCGGAGTAAGAAGCAGACCTGTTTAAATACACTGTATTTATTAATACTGTTACCCACATGGCCTTGAGTGAAACAAAATCAAATTTTAAGACTGACCAGAAAAATCTTCTAAATATTTTTAATTAAATATAATTATAACATCAAAATAAGTTGTTAAAGTAGGCCTATAGTCAAAAACAAATCAAGCTTTGCCAAAGAGGCAAATTAATGTGACCCAGAAGCACATTATTTTATTTAAAAAAGAAAAAATGTTAGTGAAGTTTGGTTTATATAAATAATGAACCAATAATTAGACTTTCTGCAGCATATAGTATGTTATTGTCAGGCTCCTCACCTTGGGTCAACGGGGTGAGCAGTGAGTATAGCTGTAGCGTGTGACAAGACCCAAACGCGGAAGTGCTAGCGTTGGGAGACGTCTAACACGCAGTTAGTCTAGGAACACCGGAACGAGCCTCGAAGGGAAACGAGGACGTGGTGGCGTTCCAAAAAGCAAAAAGAAAGGGGTTACTGTTCAGGTGCAGCTGGGTGAGATGAGCGTGAAAGCTCTGAATTGTCCGGTGTAAATCTGGGAGCCGCGGCGACAGGAACTGTTAAAAGCTGTAACCATCCGGCGTGACTGAATGAGCCGTGATGGCTAGGGAGTTAACAAAAGAGGGGAGCGCGGATGCTCCGGGCACTCTGCATGACCTATTGAGCCGATGCGCTGGAAAAGTAAAAGCTGAGACTAGAACAAAAATATGCTACTGAGTGAGGCGCCGTTCGATGCGACACGAAATGGGAACGCCAAGGCCATGGACAGCAAACGATGACTGAGCAATTATTGTTGTGGTGAACTTCCTGATATAGGGTGAGCGTGATGACGTGGAGGCGAATTACGGTGCGGGGAATGCTGGGAAGTGGAGTCCTAGATATGGTTTGGTTTAAGGAGGATGGCTGAAAAGCTGGAATCGTGACAGTTATCTGTAAAATAGCTGCAACGGTAAACACAGTCATATTCAAAGTAATCCCAAATTGGACGCTGTCACTTTCGCCCAACTCGTGCCGACATGATGCTTGATGTTGACAGAAAAGTAACTAATTACCAGGAAAAGTAACTATTGTGTTTCCTTTTTCTTAAAAATATGCAAGAAAAATGAGATCCCCTCTTAACAGAACTTACTTTGTTTACTATAAATTACTACAATACTAAAATATAAATGACTAAATAGACTTGAACATAATTAAATGTGTGTCCAATTGTTTTATACAAAACTGAATAATTGAAATAAATGGACACCTAACAGGAGGAACTAGGAAACATTACACTAATCTAAACTATTCAAATGTCACTGTGTGATATGAAACAAGACCCCAATCAGCTAAAATTTATAATTGCAAATAAAAACACCTGCAAAGGCTTCCTGAGCATTTAAATGGTCTCTCGGTCTAATTACTAAAATAAATGGACTTTTGCACCATATTCTCATTTTTCCAGTTTTCACTTGTTTGCATTTCTATTACTCATAATATAGTAACAGCAAATAAAAATCCTTAAAAATTACACTACAACAGGCACAAATATGATGGAGGACTTAAATTTACTAACTTGCATTACAATGGTCTTTTGCTTGGTCTTCCCAAAAAAAAGCTGTGAAGCAACTGCAGCTTATTCAGAATGCTGCTGCTAGAGTCTTAACAAGAACCAAGAGAACAGAGCACATCACTCCTGTTCTTAAATCTCTACACTGGTTACCAGTAAACTACAGAATCCATTTCAAAGTGCTTCTACTAGTTTATAAATCATTCAATGTCATGAGGTCAAAATACATGTCAGATCTCCTTGTAGTATCTACACCCAGCAGGGCTCTGAGATCCTAAGGAAACAGTCAGCTGGTAGAACCCCAGGTCAGAAACAAACAGGGTGAAGCTGCTGTTAGCTACTATGCTGCTCACAGATGGAATCAACTTCCTCATGACCTCAAATGTGCCCCAAATTTAGTAACTTTAAATGAAAATTGAAAACTTTAATGTATTTATCAGCCTTTGAATGAATGTTTCTTATGCTGCACCTTCTGCACTGTAAGCTATTCAGCGCTGCACTGCATGTAGAACCGGAATGTTCCACTAGGGGGCAGACGAGAGTACTCAGACTGGATAGAGAGCCGGGGCAACCAAAACAAACATGGCGTCAATAAAGGAAATCCGTAACTGGTTAATTTTGAGATTACAGCAAAAAAGAAGACAGCAGCGGCATCGTAGATGGTGTGAAAGACCTCTAAACCAGAGACAGAGTCACCATTGTGAGTGTGTCTCACTCGTTTTGTCAACAAACTACGCTTCAAATCAACGCAAGAAACGCGTATGCGCGCTAAACAGCAAGTATATCACGGCCCTAACTGCTTGTCTTTTTCTGAAATTAATATGTGTATTTAATTTGGTCTACATTTATTTGTATATTTTAATTGTGCTGTAACATTGATTTATAATATAATATAATATAATATATATATTATATAATATATATATATAATATATATTATATATAATATATATATATATAAATTATATATAATATAATATGGTTTTGCACTTTTCCAAATCAGAACACCCTCCTCCCTGTCCGTGACAGCAGCATAATCTAATTTCTTACTTGACCTTGTAGCCCAATTGCCATGTTTTATAATTAACACCCCAGCTGCAGCACACAATTGAAAAAAAAATTGCAAACAATTTTTAATAGAAATGGTAGAAACTGATCTAGCTGTCCAACCAGCTAAACACATTTTCTAGCAAGGCCAATTACATTGAAATGATAGCACCACAACAAGCATCAAAGCTACAGAAGCCACCACGTGAAGCTACTGCCATCTCACAGAGCTAAGTGAAGTACGCAGCAGGAACCTGCATGTCAACTATATCTAACATGGCTGAACCTAAAAAACAAAGGAGTGAGACTCGGTGAATCCGCTCACGAAGGATTCAAGCTCTACAGCTAGCATTGAACTACTAAGAGCAAAAGCATCCTATGCACAAAAAGAAATAGAAATCAAAGTCGAACAAGCACGTCTACAAGCTACTCTTGAAGCTCTTAGAGCAGAGCAAGAAAAAGAAGCAGCTATAGCAGAAGCTAATGCTTTAGAAAAGGGACTACTGGAATTAGGCCTTGAAACACACAGTGAAGGTCATGAATCATCTTTCACTGAAAATCAAAAACAACGCACAGCACAGTATGTATTAGAGCAAGCAACTGTCGATACAGTGCAGCAAGCTATTTCATCATGCAAGAAAAGTGGATGACCTACGGCTCAAAGTACAAACGCAAGCATAGCACCAGCTTTCCTCCCTTCACAGTTTTTGCTGATTTCATACGCACTGAAGCCAAAACACAAACTGACCCAAGCTTTTACTTACACAGCTATAACCTGCCTACAGTAGATAGAAAACATGGCTCAGAAAGATTCTATATAGTGCCCATATCTGTTCACAGGACCCAAGTATCTCAGTCAGACAAATCAGAGGGAGAAAGGATCAAAACCTCAGCAAGCCCAAATAAAAATTGTCCGATTCATAACAAACCACACCCCCTGAAACGATGCAGAGGATTCAGAGAAAAAACACTGGACGAGTGCATACAGGTTCGTAAGAAATTTAACATCTGTTTCCGTTGCTGCTCATCCGCTGATCACCTTGCAAAGAACTGCAATACAGAAATTGTATGCACTGAATGTAACAGCAATACTTACATTGCTGCTCTCCACCCAGGCGCTGCACCTTGGGAATCCAAAGAGTCCCCTCCTGCCACACAGCAAGGCAGGGAGGATAACAATACTGAATCCAAAGAAGGTTCATCTAGCTGTACTGAGGTCTGTGGAGAAGGGGCGAGTGCTAGAGAATGTTGAAAGATCATGCTGGTGAACGTCTACCCTGCTGGTCACAAAGAGCAAATAAAGAGAATATATGCAATCTTAGACGAACAAAGTAACCGCTCACTTGTGCAACGTCATGGCCCTCATGGTTTTTCTCCTAAAATGAACCTAAAATGAAGTTACACTTTCTATTTACAGGTCATGTCAATACGTCGGGACACTCTGATATCGTGTCCAGAGAGATGTAATCTTAGTTTGGTCTAAATGTCTCCAACTTCTCCAGTAGCTATCACAGAGACATCACAAATCAAGGATTCTGACGCAAGACCTTTCCTATCTCTTTCTTGAATAAAGTTAATCTTTCCTGCCTCGAGAAAGATTTTATAAGTATAACATAAATGTATAAGTATACTTTTTCAATGACAATATGTGATATCTAATGCCATATAATAATGAATGATGGAGTTAAAATGAATATTTGTTCCTGTAAGGAAGTGTTTCATATCTTTAATTACACAAATTAGGATTCATTGAAGTAATGCTAATCGGTCAGTAGATATACATTCACACAAATAATAGTATTGTGTTTGAACATTTAATTTGCACTCACATTAAGGTTAATAAGATTTACACCACATTAAGCATGAGTCACCTTTAAGTGTTGGTGAAACGTGATGTCTGAGGCATCTTGGTAACGCCTACTTTAATGTGTCAAAATTTGATTCGCCCAAATTAATAAACATTAGAAATGATAAAATCTCCGTAACGGCACAGATCAGTTCCTGCTCAAGTCATGATGAGGTTTACTCCTCTCAAAGGGGTGAACCTAAACAACTCTAGCTATGCTTCATTGGTTCAGCCGACTGGAAAGCAAAGATTAATAAAAGGAACCATCCTCTCTTTTTGACCCGAGGTCAACTATTTTTGGTAAACTGCCCCTAAGGCAAAGAAACTTCACCAGACACCGAAGTCACCCAGACCATCGGTTCGTATCGGAGCCCGCTACAGCTCCATACCTCAGAGGCCACATCACTGACACCCGTCAGCCCAAACCTCTAGCTGACCCTTGGATCAACGGGACCTTCCACACAGGTGTCATAGCCCTGCACGCTGGTGTCAAATGGTCTTTATTAATTTGATAACTTATTAAACCATCCAGATTTATTTAACCCAGACATCATAGGATCTAAGATACTTAATGCTGATTATGCAAAATAACATCTAGCTTACATTACATCACCTCATTAAAGATGCATTACTGAATTAGGAAAACAAAGTTAGCTTTTAACGTTTTTTTTCATGCCCCTTAACAACGTTCTAATGTAGTATAGCTATAAATATATTGTGGACATTAAAAAAAAAAAACGAAAAAAATTAATAAAGTGGTTCTCTCGCATTTGTATAAAAACCTCAGCCAATCATTGATTTCGTACCGAAATCAACGATTGGACCACTAGCTTGTCTATCTCGCCAAACCCGGCTGAACCGCAGCATTTCCGCACTTCCCCATGTCCTCCATTAACGCGCACGGGAGCATTTTTCAGCAGAACACACCGGAAGTGACGCGCTTTGCCGGAAGTCAGCGGTCCAGCCAGCGCTGTTAAGGCAGAGAAGGGGAAACAGCTCTTACTACTTCTATTGTTGGAAAAACTACCAGAGTCCCAAAAAGAAAAACACCATTTGAGCTAGCAGAAAACAAAAAACGTTTGGACACAGAAAGAGGACAAACCAGGGTGAATATTGACTCAGCGTTTCCAAGATGGAGACAACTATGGGAGACACACGGCCTGAAAACAGATGCGATGGTTGCTATCTTTCTTTTGGATAGGTAATTCTTGCTTCATATTACAACATCTTAGCATCATACTGTTTGATTATTTTATTTTGGTTTTAAAGATTGAACGGGATCATAGCTTTGTTTTATCCTTGCGCATGACTTTATTTGCACATTTCTTTGTTAGCAGTAATAGCACGTTATGCTAATGCTACATAAACAACGATTTTATACGAACTTTATTTATGGAAAAAATAAGCGGTGACATACGCATTGGGATCAGCTTAGTCATTTATGTAATTTTCCTGCTAATATCTTCCCTTTTTTGTTGTTAGTTACAAAATGCATCATCTTCAACTCATTCATGGTGAGTAAACCTCCTGCCTAGCTGTTTCTGCTACGACTGTGATCGGTAGGTGTGTAGATTTACTTCTAACATGTGTTGTAGAATATGTATGCTCTTATGTCCACGAGAGTCATAATTTGCATCAAGTTGCTGCATGTGAGAACATAAATGTCTGCAGCTTTCTCCAATTCTCCTGATCAAACTGTAATTTAAGTAAAACAGTGACTGCAAATCTTATTTGTGATAAGAAATAGTAAGTTATTTATTTTTGATAATATATTTTTATTTTATACCATTTATTTCATTATTTTTGTAAAACAAATAGTAACAAAATAAATACAACTTATAAATACCTGAATGAAAAGGAGCAGATTAAAAGAAAATCTTATACATAATCTGCCCCACGCAAACCAGTAGTTAAATTGGTAATAAATAAAATGTGTTTAACTAATAAATTTAACTGTAAGACAGCTGCGGACCATCACACTAATGATTTATGGTTGGAGCTCTGTAACTATTTTGACTAATGACTCTCATTGCTCTTTTTTTGTAAAATCAAAGCTGGATCAGTGTATGTTTTAATGCAATAAGACAGATATGGAACAATCAGAGTATTGTATAATAGACAGAATGCATTATTTTTCAAATACTACTTTACTCTGTGTAGTACAGCAAATGCCTTTTCTATTTTTATGCTTATACCATTAATATGTGGCTTCCAGGAAATATTTTCATCAATAATGAACCCCAAAAAGTTTCTTTTCCTCACTCTATCAATAGTAATGCCTTCTATAGCCAGTGAAATGTCAGTATTTACTCCTCTCTCTTTTGTACTGATCCAGTCATGGGCTTCCACACCTCCTGCTCACCGTCTTCATGACCTGTCCTCTGGCCAGTGGGTTGTTTGAGTGGCTGAGGAACCCACAACCCATCTCCACCTTCTCCTGCTTCTCCAGCACATCTCTCGCTTAAGGATGCTCAGTTTGAGATGATGATGGCAGACGAGAAGCTTCTGTCTGAAGCGAACGAGCTGGAGCTTCTCCCGTTGGACATCAGTCATTACAAGGTGAACAGGGTGGTTTGTCTTTATCGTTTTTCTTGCTTTTCATTTGAATTTTTGTTTTTTTAAATTAAAGATCAGTTATTTTAAGCCTCAGCTTTCATTTCTCTTCAGGTGGTTTCCCAGGTGAGGTCCAGCTGTGAAAGCCTCTCAGAAGAAAATTTAGCAAAGCTCGGTTTGGAGTTGTTCAACTGCCAGGCAGAGATCAAGGGGTGCTGGACTTTCATGTGTAAATGGTAAAGTTTTATTCTGTTTAAACAGATGTTTCCTGACACAAAAACAGTGCTTATGAAGTTTTATACCATTTGATTCTCAGAGGAGTGCACGTCTGACAGGGATCCAGACACATGGAACGCCTACTAAATCATAAGTAAACGAGCTCGCTCGCTTTGCTACACGACCCGTCAGCAGCTCTTTCTGAGCCAAGTAGAGCTCACAATTAACATCCTCATCTCCACGGTGATAAGCCAGGTAGAGCTGAGTTCTCCTGAAGGAACTCCTTCGTGCTGTGAGGCTGCAGATCTGGGCTTACCCTTCCTTGTTTTTTTTTTTGTATTAAACAGAAGGGACAGCTGGAGCTGAAGGACCTGACTGCAGCTTCTTTGGACAAGCTGATGGAGGCCACGGGGCCCTGCAGGCCCGAGAGGGGAAACTGGAGCAGATGGAGACCTCAAATCCTGGAACGACTGGGTCATCGCTTCTGGACAGCAACTGGTGGCTCAACTCAACAACAGAAAACAGAAACTCCTATCACACATGTGGGTGAGTACGGGCTGGTTCGGGAAGCAAATTTGGTTTTACATCTGGGTCGTGTGTGCCTTTTCCTTTCTGAGGTGACTTTTGGTGCTTACACACTAGCACCAGATTGGTACGGCCGGGCCGAAAGATTTGGTTTCACATCAGGGGAGCCCGAGAATTTCCAGCGCCTAACCGGACGCGTTTTCAGCCCTCTTCCCAAGGCGGTCTGACTTGCGCCTAAACCGGGCCAACACACCCACTGCCGACTCATTGGTTGGCTCAAATTCACTCCTACCTTTAGGGGGAACCTCCGATTAGCAGATAGAATCCGCCAGCGGGGGCTTCCCGCATGTGCGCTTCATAATCACTCTGAATGCGGAAGAGTTAACAAGCCTCTGACTGAAGCTGTTTTATCTGTTTCCGTCTGCTGTGATGAGCGGAGCGCAGCGCGCACGTGCACACATACACACACATACTGACACAGCCTTTGTTTAATAAGGAATAGACCGCAGACTTCTCCGCGCTCCTTTGACCCACCCAGCCATTTCTCTGTTCCCGTCTGCTGTGAGGAGCGCAGCACAGACACACACACACACAGTGCTGCCACACAGCCTTTAATAAGGAAGACACCGCGCAGACTTCTTTGCACTCCTTTGACCCGCCCACATACTTGGAGATGTGCTCCGACATCACTGATATATTGGCGCCAATTTTTCGTGCGCATTTCTGAGACCGCCTATCACGTCCGCATTCCAAAGGGTGTCCTGGACGATGTGTGTAAACAACCTGGCGGGGCCAACTGAGGCCGACCGATCGGAGCCAACCTGGTGCTAGTGTGTAAGCGCCATTTTTTTCATCCTCGGCAGTCTGACTGGGATCGAGGTGACACTGAAATGCCCGCCTGCCGCCTCCGAGAATCAGCCAGCAGGGGCTTCCCGCATGCGCGATTTATTTTCATTATGGATGCTGTCAAGTAAACATCTCTTGTCTGTAGAACGGAGCTGTAGCTGAAGCACCATGGCAGACTGCTGCTCAGGGAGAAGAGAGACCATTGTGTGTAAGACCCTCACGCTGTCCTCCGCTGCCGCAGCAGTGAACGACAGGGTGAGGGTCACATCCGTATCAGTGAGAGAACAGGGAGAAAATTATTAAAATAATGTAGCTTTCAGCATTCTTGAGAAGTCTATGGGAACCATACATGAATAAAAACCGCTCGTATGAGCCCAAACCGATGTTAGCCAACACCGAACGTACTGACCCAGATGTGGTTTAATATATCAGTTACAGGTGATTCCTCCTAAATGTTTTCACCATCGTGCATCGTTCAACATTCTTTACTTTTATATACTGTGAGTAGGGCTGGGCGCTATGGCCTCAAATTAATATCGCGGTTTATTAAGAATTTCCCCTAGATAACAATAAACAGATGAGAAACAAAAGTTGCCCAATAGATGGTGCTGTGGCAGCATAATTGGTCCACAGACAGTAATACAATTATTTCTCTAGGTCATTGCAATTACTTTCAATTTATACTTAAAAAACTGCAAACTGAGTACAGAGTACTTTTATATATCAAGACTGAAAACAGCTGAACAAGAAATAAAGTAAAAACTCAAATTTCCTGCAAACAAATTTCAGATACAATCTCTTCTATTCTAGTTGGATATTACAAAGAGCTGCATCATGTGAATTTGGTTTTTATATTTGTCATCAACAGAAGTTAGATTTGAGTCATGAATGTCTTCATGCAGAATTAAAACTTTATTAGAACATTTTCTATTTGTGATAATAATTTATTCTTTGTTGTAGAAAAACTAAAATACCAAATTGATGTTTTCTTTGTCTTTCAGGAGGGACACGTCCACAGCACGGAGACGCTGATCAGCTGAAGTGATCCAGCCCAAAGTGGCTTCTCACTAAATGAACCTGTTGTTTTTAATAGAAGCATATGGGTCTTTGGAGAAATGTACAAAATGTTCATTTTAGGTTTTAAATAAAAATCCTTAATGCTACATTGATTAGAATTTTTTTTATGATATGGATGTGTTTAACTTATGCGTTTTGAACAAAGAACCCAACAGTTGTGTTCTTTTTTTAATTATAATTTTACATTTGAATAACATAAATCAAACACCATGAGAAAGTAATAAAATGCAAACTACTATGTTTACAAAAGTCTACACAGTGATCATATATGGACAAAGGCAATTTAGCAGTGGTAAATAAAATTAAATGAGTATCAGCAACAGTCTTTGGTTGTTTGTCTAATGTAGTTTGATTCTGCTAGAGATGAAACATTTATTGTCCATGTGGGTCTGGGTAGCTGTCCCAAATTCTCCAGACACCACAACTTGGTATAACCCTGTGACCATGTCTCAGTGCTCCATATTGCCAGACCACAAACTGACGGTATGCTGAAGGTCTAAACTCCTGATTACTCTCCCCGGTAAAGAGAAGATTTTCCATAGCATGGATGTCCTTCCACATTTGTCTGGCAAGCCGGAGGAGCCCCACTGCTGTACGCTTCCATTTGAGGGAGGTTGGAGGATGTTGCTGACAGCATTTCTTTTCAATGTCTGTTGGCATTTCTCTACAGTTTGTGCAAAATATACCATGATGCATCTGATTCCTGAGCCGCCAACGGTGGAGCATGGTGATGTTACATTCATGATGTCAAACAAGAGGCTTGGGTCACGTGTTAAACAACGCTCCAGCAATGTGGGATGTTTCCAAGATTAGGGATCTGATTCATGCCTGTTGAAAGATAAAGAACATGAGTTGGTTGGTTAATAATTTTCTACATGCTTATGAAGAGTGGTAAAAACAACTTGAACATAATATTTTACTATCCTAATGTAGAATGTCAAGAAAAATGTTGAACTAAGCAAATAACTTTTAGCAATTTTATCAATTAGCCTAAAATGACTACAAAATGCAAAAAGAGTAGTAACATTCCAACCAATACAATTATATTTTGGTAGATGGATGCTCTGAATATTATTGATGTGAGACCACAATCAGTGATGTTGAAGTTTTATCCAACCTACGTAATACAATAAATTATTTTCCACAAACAGTGAAATGGGTTCTGCACACCTGTACACAGGAAGAAAAAGATCTAAAATTAATATACCTTATATTCAGCAATCCTTTGCTGTAAATCCTCAACTGGATGTGCATCTTGGATTGAAAGACTTGATGTAGTTGCTCCCTCTGGACTGTTTGTGCTTAGATTAGCCATGGTTGTTCCAGTAACAGCAGCTCTAGGCTCCGTCCGGTACATATTCTCTATCGGACCCAGCAAGGCTCTTGTCATGGAAACTATGTGGAAAATTAAAAAAAGACAAACCATTTCACTACAAAACAAGAGGCCCCAACAATATTTGAATGACAAAATCAAAGAAGTTGTTCTGTCAGACAGCTATTAGCAGGATTAGCTTATCATTTTTGCTATTACTATCAGGCTACCATGCTATTTATTAGTCTTTGTAATGAAAATAAGCCCTAAATAAACATTTTAAAACATACTTTGTTACCATATGAATAAGTTAAATTAAAAAATTATGTTAGACGTTTATATTGTTTATCTTTCACTTACCGGTGGTTCCGCCATATTGGTTCACGAAAACTGCGGCTGGTGTTCTGCTCTCTCTTGTTCACTGTGGCAATGCGCGTTCCCATATCCGGAGGGGCGCGGCCTAGGGATTATAGCCGATGGGAGGGGTGAGAGTTCTAGGAAAGTGCATGTGTAAGCTAGCTAGCTGGGCCTAACTTGTTTGCGGATTAGTTATAGCACCTTTAATTGTCTCAGTATCTTGCTTCAACCATCATTTATCATAATTTGTCCTGTGTCATCATTGATTAAGAAATATAGTATTACATTTATTTTTATAACTATTCTCTTGACTCTGTCTGAATTATTCTGAAGTGTGCAGATTACTTACGGTAAAAGAACCTAGAGTAATGTTAAATTAACATTCAAAGATCATTAAGATTAATAATTCATATTTATATGGAATATTACATCTCAGTGATCCTTTTATAAATATGTGGCTATAACCCTCACGCTACACTTGCTCGCTCTAATTTCTTCTACCTTCTCAAGATTCAAGGAAATAGCCACCCCTACATGCTGAAAACGTGCTAGACAGAAGTAACAGGAAGGCGAGCGTATGGCTTCACAGTTGAATCAGTAGACAAAAACCTTCTGCCAATGCTCCTTGAGTGCAACGATATTCCCAACAACCGCTCAGAAATCCCTACCCCAGAAGCACCTCGTCATCATGCTCATTTACAACGTATCGCCGACAAAATCCCACCACATAACTCTGACATACTTCTTCTACTTGGCAGAGATGTTCTTAGGGTTCATAAGGTCAGAGAGCAAATAAACGGCCCCGGCAACTCCCCGTTTGCTCAGAGACTTGATTTAGGATGGGTGGTGGTAGGCCATGTCTGTCTGAATGGACTACATAGACCTCCACAGGTGAACGCCTATAAAACTTTAATCCTGGGGAATGGTCGCACGAGCCATTTCCAACCATGCAATGGCCTCATAAAAGTGAAAGAGACGTTCACAAATACCCCTGAATACTGGCACAATCCAGTGAAAGGCATCCAGTTTTCAAGGTGTAATGAAGACAGCATTGGCCAGCAGATCTTTGCACGCAGAGCGGATGACCACAAACTCACTCCTTCAGTTGAAGATAAACAGTTTCCTCAAATAATGGATTCAGAGTTTTTTCAGGACAGTGACAATAGCTGGGTGGGTCCTTTGTCTTTCAAGTCATCATGGCAACGGTTACCCAACAACAGAGAATTGACTTATAGTCGCCTCATGTCCCTCAGACGTACTCTGGAAAAACGGCCAGAAATTAAAACACATTTTCACATTAGTTTAGTGGGCGTGTTAATGAGGTTCAGGAAGGAGCAAGTTGCAATAATTGCAGATATTTGAACACATGTTCCATTGTTTCGTCGTCAAAGAAAGCCACAGAGACTTTCTTCACTTCTTATGGTACAAAGACAACATGTCTTCTGAAATTGTCTGTTCGGGAACAGTCCCTCGCCCTCTGTTGCCATGTACGACATGAAAAAGGCTGCAGCCAGTGAAGAAATACACTTTGGAAGTGACGTACGTCAGTTCATTGAGCGAGAGTTCTATGTTGATGACGTTCTAAACTCATGTGCTATGAAGGAAGCAGCAGTTCACATCCTCAAACAAGCTCAGTGCACTCTCGCATCCTCAAATATCAGACTACACAAAATCACCACCAATTGTCCTGCTGTGCTTGAGGCCTTTCCTCCAGAGGACCGAGCAAAAAACATTGAGAACCTGGACTTATGTACACAAGATCAATCAATACAACGTAGTCTAGGACTGTTATGGAGTATCAATGCAGATATGTTTATGTTCAAAGTCAGTGAAGATCATAAACCTTTCACACGTAGAGGCGTCCTCTCTACAGTCAACAGCGTCTACGATCCACTTGGGTTTCTCGCTCCTATTACAATCCAAGGCAGATTCATCCTAAGAGACCTCAACAAGATGACAGCTGACTGGGATGCACCTCTTCCAGAGAAGAAGAAAACAGAGTGGAGAAAATGGAGAGAGTCACTCCAAGATTTGAAAAATCTCCAAATACCATGCTCGTATACAACCTTGTCTACAACAAATGCTCAAAAGAAGGAGCTCCATGTGTTTGCGGATGCATCAGTAAATGCCATTGCTGCTGTCATAAAAATATCCACTTCTGACAAATCAGGAGTAGGATTTGTATTTGGAAAAACAAAGTTGGCTCCTCAAACATGTCTGACTATCCCAAGGCTGGAGTTATGTGCTGCCGTACTTGCAGAGCTGATTGTAGCAGAAATAGACACTACATTCGACAACATTAAATATTATACAGACAGCAAAGATGTCCTAGGCTACATATACAACCAATCCCGAAGGTTTTATGTGTTTGTGCATAATAGAATCCAGCGCATCCTCCAGTCACCATGTCCTCAATAGTGGAAATATGTTCCATCCGAGCTCAACCCAGTGGTCCATGAATCCAGATCAGTTACAGCGGCAGAGCTGAGCAGCACGACATGGTTAAAAGGACCAGCCTTTCTTGTCAGCTCTTATGTGCAATTCTCATCCCTAGATACAGATGACCTTGTTGAACCTACTCTTGACCCCGAAATACGTTCTTTGGTGACAACAAATCTCACTCATACGACAAAACCAGCAACATGTAAAACATTTATTGAAAGATTCTCCAGCTACAGCACTCTCATCAGAGCAATAGCTCATTTGATTCATGTTGCTCATTCTTTTACCCACTTCAACCAAGCTATGGTTGTTGTGGTTGGCACCTTTGTCAACCTACAGAAGAGGATCTGAAAAAGGCCAAGATTTACGTTGTTAAAGAACATTCAAAATGAGTGCTACAAACTAGAACTGAAATGTATAAAAGAAAAGACTAAGATATCCCTCTCAAGCAGTCTCTTGAGGTTACTTCCTATACTAGACAATGATGAGATTTTAGGAGTCGGAGGCCGTATTGAACAGTCTGAGCTAGGCATTGATCTCACCAACCCTCTTATCATCCCTGCTCGTCACCACTTCGTAACGCTCATAATACGCCACTACCACGAAGCCGTGAAACACCAAGGGAGACATTTCACGGAGGGTGCGATCAGAGCGGCACGATTCTGGTTAATTGGAGCGAAGAGAGTTAATTGAAACAATGAGCACTGACAGTTTCATTAATGCCCTGAGACACTTTTTTGCAGTCAGAGGCCCTGTGAAACAAATTAGGTCAGATTGTGGCACAAACTTTATTGGTGCTTCTTGAGAACTGAAAATGAACACTGCAGACTTCAACAAACAGGAAACTACCTAAACAAACAAAACTGCTCCTGGATCTTCAATCCACCTCATGCTTCACATATAGGTGGTGCGTGGGAGCGGATGATTGGAATTCCCAGACGCATTCTCGATGTCATGTTCCAGGACTGTAAAAAGGTACAGCTAACTCATGAACTGCTGTCAACATTTATGGCAGAGGTTTCTGCCATTGTGAACGCTCGCCCTCTTATTCCTGTATCAACTGACCTGGAATCACCTCTTATCCTCACACCTTCCATGTTGCTTACAATGAAAACGGGATCAACACCACCGCCTCCTGGTGACTTTGGAAAGGACATTTCTTTGAAAGAACAGTTGAAGAGAGTGCAAAATCTTGCAGACAAGTTCTGGTCCAAATGGAAGTGGGAATACCTCCACACTCTTCAGTTACGCCACAAATGGCAGGGAAAGAAACCAAATCTCAAAGGTGACATCGTCTTGCTCAAGGATTCACAAATAACAACGAATGAGTGGCCTATGTCTATTATCACAAAGACTTTTCCTAGCCAAGATGGACTGGTTAGGAAAGTTGAAATAACAACTTCTCATGCTGACAAGAAAAAGACTTCTGCCGCCCTGTGACTGAAGTAGTTTTACTCTTATCCCCTGAGTGAAGTATTAGTATTAATTATTCATACGTGGGATCATTATAATCCCAGGCGGGGAGTGTTCTGTTTACTTTGGACAGTGCTATGTTTGTATCTTGTTAAATACGCCATCTAGTGGTTGTTTTCTGTTAGGTTATTTGAGACCGTAGAAGAAGAACTCATTCAGGAAGTTGCTAAGAACAGTCTCATGCTAGTACATGGCAGCTACACTATCCTGGTTTCCTCTATTTTGGTGTTTGTTAAAGCATTATCTATTCTTGCTAGAAACTGCGTTTAGCTGTTTGGACAGCTAGATCAGTTTCTAGCAAGACCAATTACATGGCCACACATAAAATGGGCCATACATGATCTTGTGGAGGAAGTCAGGGACGACGCGTGAGTAGGTCTGATCACATCTTTTAACCAGTCATCAGTACCGCAGAACAACACGCAAGATATATACTGTACATACAACTCACACATCACATCCTATTCGCATCCTCTTTTCTGGGTGTGAGTGGAGCCCCCTGGTGGCCTGCCACCCCCCCAAACACCCAGAAACAGTCCGATATGCCTTAGTCCCAGAACCGAGGTCTGATTATTCAGCCAGAACGGCTTACTCTGGGCCCAACGGGTACAGGCGCAGGAGGGTGGCACTGTTGTTGAGGGTTTGAGTGGTGAGCTGGGTTTAGGAACCTGGGTTGCTGACAGTTTTGGGGTGTCCTCTAAGGGGGAAACTGGAACCGCTGTCGCAGCAGGAGTTTGCCCTCTGCGGGGAGGTTGAGCTGTCAACACAGGTTTGTCAGTTAACACATGTGCCGGCTTAAGCCAATCGATGGACAGTTTCCTGGCGCCCCCCCCAGATCTAAAAGAAAATGTTTTGGGCCCGGCTCAAGGACTCTGAAAGAGCCGTCATTAATAAACATGTGAAGTAACCCATGGTGCATCAGGCTCTGGGCTTGAGGCGAAAACATGTCTGGGTCCACTGGCTTTCGAGTGGGGCCAAATTGTGAAACAGGAGATTTGAGGAAGAACTCTCCTGGTACACGCACTGGTTGGCCGAAAACCAGTTCAGCCGGAGAGGCACCGAGGTCTTCCCCAGCCCCCGAACAGAGGCCAAGGAGAACCCATCGTAAACGGTTGGCCCAATTGGCATCCGACAAGGCGACGCGAAGCGCGGCCTTCAAAGACCGGTGGAACCGCTTGCACAACCCGTTAGCCTGTGGGTGGTAGGGTGGTAGGCTGTAGTGCGATGGACCTGGACGCCCAGGCTGACTGCCATGGCGGACCACAATTCGGAGGTGAATTGTGGACCCCTGTCCAAAGTTATGTCTGACAGTGGGCCAAAATGGGCAACCCAGGTGGACGGGAAAGCCTAGGCAATTATCGCGGTTGTGGTGGATGTCATGGGCACGACCTCCGGCCAACGTGTTGTCCAGTCGACCATGGTCAAGAGGTGGGTGAAACCCTGAGAAGGAGGAAGGGGGCCCACCAGGTCGACATGTACGTGGTCAAAACGGCGGCCAGAAATGGGAAAAGGCTCCAACAGTGCTTTGGTGTGCTTGTGGACCTTAGCGCACTGGCACCGTATGCAGGCCGCGGCCCATTCCCGAACCGACTTGCGTAGACTGGGCCACACAAACTTGGATCCGACTAGCTTGACTGAGGCTTTGACCCCCTGGTGTGACAGTGAGTGTAGGGAGTCGAAAAAGCAGCGTCGCCACAAAACCGGGACCTAGGGTCGAGGGTGTCCTGTAGAGAAGTCGCAGATCAAGGTGGGCTGGCCCTCCTGCATCTGGCTTTCATCCAACTTCAACCCAGTAGGTGTGATCTGGAGCGTCTGTATGTCAGCATCACCGTGTTGGTCAGCTGCATTGGCTGATAAGTCAATGCCAACAAAAACCGGAACTACTAGCACACGTGAGAGACACCACCACGTTGGACTTCCTTGCCACATGTTGGATGTCCGTCGTGAATTCAGAGACTGCAGCGAGATGTCGCTGTTGACGTGCGGACCACGGCTCTGATGTTTTGGACATAGCGAAGACCAAAGGTTTGAGATCCACGTATGCGGTGAATGAACGGCCTTCGATGAAAAATTGGAAGTGGCGTGTGGCCAGGTAAAGGGCCAGCAACTCCCTGTCGAACCGGCTGTATTTACGTTTGGCGTTGCGTATCGAGCGGCTAAAAAAGGCAAGAGGTTGACAGATGCCAGAGAGCCATTGTTCCAACACTGCTCCCACTGCAACATCCGAGGCATCGGTTGTCAATGCTAGTGGGGCAGGAATGGAGGGGTGGACCAACAAGGCAGCATTTGCTAGTGCAGCCTTGGCTTCTCCCAAAGCTTGCACGTGGTCAGGGGGGGTCAGGGGTCCATTCCACGTCATTGGCTTTCTTCTGCTTGAGGGCATTGTATAGCGGTTGCAGAAGTGCAGCCGCCCCGGGGAGGAAACGGTTGTAGAAGTTGACCATCCCTAGGAATTTCTGTAGTGCTATAACTGTCTGCGGTTGTGGAAGGTTTTCCACAGCTTGCACTTTGCTGGCAACGGGACAATGCCGTTGGCAGAAATGCAGTGGCCCAGGAAGTCAATCTCCGCTAAGCCAAATTGGCATTTAGCAGGGTTGACGATCAGGCCGTGTTTGGTCAAACAGAAGAAAACCTGGTGTAGATGGTCCAAATGCTGTTCAATAGAGCAGCTGGCAACCAGTATGTCATCCAGGTAGACAAAAGCAAAGGTCAGGTTGCGTAGAACAGAGTCCATCAACTGCTGAAAGGTTTAGGCTGTACCTTTGAGCCCAAAGGGCATGCGCAGGAACTCAAAAAGGCCAAATGGTGTAATGACAGCAGTTTTAGGGACGTGCTCTGTGCAAACTGGAACCTGGTGATAACCCCGTATTAAATCTACCTTGGAGAAAATGAATGTACTAGCCAGGTGGGCAGAAAAGTCTTGAATGTGGGGGATGGGGTAACGGTCATTAATCGTTACATTGTTAAGGCGGCGGAAATCCCCACACAGGCGCCATTGTCCTTCACTTTTGGGCGCCATGTGTAACGGGGAGGCCCATGGGCTATTAGACCTGCGCACAATGCCTAAACGCTCCATGTTGGCAAACTCTGTGTGGGCCACAGCTAGCTTTGCCGGGTCTAAACGGCGTGCACGTGCGAACACAGGGGGGCCTGATGTGGGGATGAAATGTTCAACCCCATGCTTGGCGACAGAGTTAGAGAAAGTGGGCACAGTCAGGGTAGGGAATTCAGATAATACACGCTGAAAAACATCTCCAGTAGATAGAAAGTTTGCATGCATTAATGGTCCCGTACCACATGTAACACAAGTCATAGAAGCAAAAGAAACTGCATCAACCAAACGTCTGTTAGCTACATCAACCAGACGATCATGAGCACAGAGAAAATCAGCACCTAAAATAGGGAATGAGCTTGTGGCTACAATAAAGTTCCACTGAAAGTCACGTTTGTCGAGGCACACAGTCACCAACCTTTCACCAAATCTCTTGATGGGGAAGCCGTTAGCTGCGGCTAACAGAGGCCCGCAGCCTTCCGCCAGCTGTCGTAGGGGGAATAAGGCTTAGCTGTGAGTCCACCAAGAACTGCCTTCCTGATTGTGAGTCTTTGATGAATAGCAGCTTATTCCCATCGCCAACAGCAGCAGCTGCTATCGCATGTTGGCGGGTCTGTTTCTCTGCTGTGAGAAACTGCAAGGGGGAATGCAACGTCGGGCCTTGGCGCCAAAACGCTGGTGGTAGAATCAAAGGCCAGTCTTCCGGTGTCCACGGCCGGTAATGGCAGCCACTGTCGGAACTTCAACAGGTCCCACTGGGGCAATCTGTGTGTCGAGTTCCATCTCACCGGGCCATCGGGACCACCGCCTGCGTCGTGAAGGTCTTGGTGGCAGCGAGGATTATATCTGCTTCCTGCGCCAACGTGCGGTAATCCTTCTGACGCAGTAGTGGAGAGTTGGTGAGGCCAGCCCGCACCGGAGCCGGGAGTCGTCGTAGGAACAGATGCGGAAAGAGGAATCCACCATCGTCGGAACCAAGCAGGGACAGCATGCTCCAACGCCGTGCCATCCCCCAGACCAGCGGGGAAACGGAGACGTTCGTCCCATTCCTCGTCGTAGAGGGAGTAGCGTCTCACCAAAAGCTGCTTCAGGGTGTCGTATTTTCCATGCGCCGGGGGATTTCGGAGAATGCTCATCGCCCTTCGAGTACCATACCCATACCATACCATTTTATTTGTAAACGCTTTCAACACAGCCATGCAGCTGACCAAAGCGCTGCACAATAAAAACAACCAACTAAATTATAACATTTGAAAGTACAGTTAAAAAGAAAACTAAAACCAAACAGGTAATTAAACCATAAAATACACAAATGTAGGAATAAAATGGAAATGAGAAAAACCAATAGGCTCAATATTAAAACCAGGTTTAAAAGAAAGGACTAAAATCTAAAAAGTAGACAAAGGGTCCAGCGATGCAACCACGTGATGGTACTTCGTGTCGTCAGCAGAAACCCCACGCAGGGCAAACTGCGCTTTGATGTGAACAAACCACTACAGAGGTTCATGTTGCCAAAAGTCCGGGAGCTTAACATGTTGAAGAGTTTCATGTGAGTGACCACAGCTGCATTTTCTTTATTATCTAATCTAACATCGATCCTGTCCCTTACAAACTGAAATCAGAAAGATTTCATTAATCGTTAATCAGTCAGCAGTGGATAGATTTTCTGCATTATTTGACTGCAGCTTAGTTCATGGTGATGATCCAAACTCCTTTATCCATTTGCTTAATCAGCAATGTTCTTGTATCTTAGATACTGAGGCTCCGGTTAAACAAAGCGTTGATTTTCTCCCAACCACTTTGCTTCCTAAGGTCTTTGAAGAAATTGGCCCTTGCATTGTAGATTTTATTCATCTCTATCTTCAATCTGGCTCTGTATCTTCTGTTTTCAAACATGCTGTTATTGAACCTATCCTTAAAAAAATTAGTTTGGACTCCTCTCAGCCTAATAATTACAGACCCATTTCTAAATTGCCCTTTATATCTAAAATTTTAGAAAACGTTGTGGCCGATCAACTGATTACTTTTCTGGAACTTCACAACAGTTTTGATAAATTCCAGTATGATTTTTGTAAATCTCATTCAACAGAAACAGCTTTGCTTAAAGTTTCCAGTGACATCATGTTGACTGCAGACAATGGGGAATTTACAGTCTTAGTATTGTTGGATGTTTCTGCAGCTTTTGACACTGTTGATCACAGCACCTTAATTAACAGACTTCATGAGTCAGTGGGGATCTCTGGAACTGTTCTAGACTGGTTCAGATTGTACCTTTCTAACAGAAGTTTCAGGGTCTGTTTAAACCAAATCATGTCAGATTCTAACAATCTGTTCTGTGGGGTACCCCAAGGCTCTGTTTTAGGTCCACTCCTGTTTTTATTATATATACATCCTCTTGGACAGATAATTGATGCTTTTCATAATGTCTCCTATATGCAGATGGCATTCAGCTATACTGCTCCTTTAAAGATTCTGTGTCAGGAACTGGCTGAGGACTGGACTGAACAGACACAAGGGTGAGTTGGAATGTGGCATGTTGTATGACCCATGCGCAGAGTAAACTGATACTGGGTTTGAACAGACACACAGTTAATATAGGCCCGGAAGGAAACGAGAGCACTTGTGGTTCCAGAAAAAAGAGAACGACTTACTGGTAGTTGACAAGACTATTCTGGAATGACTGACTGGACTGGAACTGGAAGAACTCTGGAACGGGGTCAGGCATGAAACGCCGAAGCGATGACTGAGCCGTGAGTCGTGATTCCAACTTCTTGAAATATTCCTAGGCTGGTGATGCTGGCAGGAAGTCCAGTGCAGGGCATGATGGGTAGTAGAGCATGATGGGTAGTGAAGTCCTGAAGCGAGTTTGGTCTGAGGGGAATGAGTTGTGAGATGGAGGCTGGTTTCTGGTGTAGGCCTACTGGGGCAGGTTTGGGTCTGAAGTGGAGGAGTTCAGGGGTGATCAGAATTGAGGTGGTGGTCGAGGGGCCAGATTCATAACATTCTGAGCTAGGGGTGTAACAATAGCCAAATCTCACAATACGATATTGTCACGATATGAACCTCATAACACAATATTTATTGCGATATGCTGTGTTCATCGCTGTAGCCTCCATACTCCATGTTTGTTTGTCTTTGCTGTGTGGACTGCACGCACTCCCATTGGTGAACTGGCTGATGACGCGGAAGCAAAGGATCATGGTCTATGTAGTTTACTTTGCTATGCTCTGGTGGAGCAGACTGAAAAGTGTTATTATTACCTCAAGACGTACTGTACAATATCGTGACAAGACCACGACGACATTGTGGCCATTTTACTACGATAATTTCGCGATATTGCCAATATTGTTACAGCCCTATTCTGAGCCCTATACACTGTCTGAACTACTAGAGTGCATATCAGTGATCACTAGCTGGCTAGAAGATAACTTCCTTCAGTTAAACTCTGAAAAGACTAAATGTCTGATCATTTCCCCTGAGAGCATGGCTCCTCTGATTGGTCATTTGACTTCTGCCATCAAATCAAACATGAGGAATTCGGGTGTTGTTTTTGACCAATCAATGTCTCTCGAAGGTCACTCAAAAAACGCTGGTCTGAAACAGTTTTTATCATTTGAGAAATCTCCAAACTGCGAAGGTTGGTGTCAAAACATGAGCTTGAAATGATTATCCATGCCTTTATCTCCTCCCGTATAGATTACTGTAACACAGTTTTCACGTTTTAACAAAAAAGCCCTTGACCTCCTTCAGTTGGTCCAGAACACTGCAGCGAGTCTCCTAACTGGAGCAAACAGAAGAGCTCATATCATACCTATTTGATGTCTTTGTACTGGTTACCCATTAATTTTAGAATTAATTTTAGAATCCTGACTAGAACTTTCAGGACTTTACATGGCCAAGCTCCTCCCAATAGGAGGATCTTTTGTGACGTCAATGTTTATGTTTTTGCATTGCATCACGGGATTGTGTAGAAAGAAACAGTATATTTTGCCTGTAACGTGATTGTTTTGCACGTTTGGAGGAGGATTTAGTGAAGCAGATGGATCATTCTTGCTGTGTGGTTGATCGTTCAGCCCGTGGGAGGCTTGATAAAAAGTTTTATTGGAATTTCCTCCATAAAAGACCGAGAAATACGAATGAGATGATTGCGGGAGACCTGGACTGTCCAAAGAAAGCCTGGATTGCAGCAACGGACAGTTTGTGAGGCTCATTTGTTCGGGGTAAGTTCTTTTGACTAAGTATTTGTTAATTAGCAGCTCCGGTGGCCTAGTGATAGAGTGTCCGCCCCGGGACTGGGAGATCGATTCCCGGACGGGTCATACCAAAGACTTTGAAAAAATGGGACCCAATGCCTCCTCGCTTGACACTCAGCACTAAGGGGTTGGATTGGGGGGGTTAAACCACCAAATAGTTCCTGAGCACAGCCACAGCTGCAGCTCACCGCTCCTCACCATGGGGATGGGTCAAATGCGGAAATGTAATTTCAACAGTGTGTGATGAATACTTGGGACTTTAACTTTAGAGAAGATGTTTTTAAAAATATTAATCTTCATGTATTTGTAAATCCACAGAGTCATATTGTTTTCACGTTCTGATTCAGGTGTCTCAACCTGCAATCATTATAATTAATAAAGAAAAAAATAGGGACACTGATCAATGAAGACTTACTCAGCTTTGCTATTGCAGTGAGGATTTATCCGTTTTCTTTGGCAATCACCCACAGGTGATGTGAATCATGCTGTGACTGCTCGCTGGCGCTGACTCCTGCTTTTGCACGACCACGGGTTTTTGTTTTGCAGAAGAAATCGGCCCAACTTTCCTTGAAACAAAATAATCGTAGACCTCCAGACATTTGAAAGCCTTTAATTTTTCATGAGTGAAGGGTCCAGGGCTTTCTATTAAATAGGAATAAATGTCTCCCCAGCAGATTTGTGGAAAAAACAGGTGAATCGGACCACTTTTTGAATTGAACGTTTTTTGTCATCCCAGAACTCATACAGGCTTTAAATTACTTTAATTTTGTCTTCATTACTGATTTTAAGCTTCTCTCTAAACCTCCTCCTGTCTGTAGACATTAAAGTGTTTATATATTGGGGATTTCACCCGTAAACTCTTGGCCTTCAAAGCTTTTGTACAATTATTTGAAATCATTAAATATTTTTGTTTTAACTTTTCTAATAAGATTTACTTTTCCATCTCTGAATTACCTTACCTCATTTTCTACTCCAGCAGGTTTCAGCAAACCCATTCAGCAATTAGCATCCACATCGTATTTTCACAAGAAATGCAAACTCTTTAAAGAGGACCTAGAATGCAGTTAATCAACAATCTAAAACAGCTCTGAGCTTCTAAAAAGCATCAGAAATGTTCTTTAGGCTTTCATCTGTCCCAGGAGCTCTGATACAGGCCATTCTAAACCCCCTAAACCAGCTTTGCTGTTTAGCCCCTCCCACTGGGCCAGGATATGAATATGATAATGAGCTGCTTGCTGATTGGTTGGTTTCCCCAGAAGGCCTCAGACACATGCAGGTTTGAGGAGGCGTGGCTCCCCCTTATGACGTGTTAAGGAAGGCTTTCTGAGATCAAATGTTTTTCTCTCGCCTTTTTCTACATTCTAATTTACATAAAAAGTAGGTCACACACGGCTTTGACTTTTTGGCATGCTACTGTTGACCACCCAAGCTGTCTTATTCAACAACAAGGAACATGTTGGTTTACATTCTACTGTAGGTCCTTTTTAAGTTCTAGATAACTGTATGTGCAAGATATAAAACATTGCTTTAATCAAATCATTGTTACATTGATTCTCAACTCTGGCACCTTTAAAATGCTCAGAAAGAACACACTGCTGGTTCAGCTGGGGAAAACCTATTTGTGGATCCATAGACACAAGGGACATGACCATTCCACCACCCTTTTTCTTTCCAACAGTCTGCAAAACCGACATGTCATCTGCAACACTCACTTATTCTCAGCAATATAACCTGCTCAAGAGTGTCCCCTCCTGTGCAGCATAAGAACGTCCTGTGACAACACCTCTGCCTCCTCAAGAGTCCACCTATCTCCTCACCACCGCCCTACGCCATAAGATAAAGACATCAGAGATTAAGGGATTTAGAGTGGGTTACAGTTGCGATTCATGGTGATACAGACCAAGAATGCCCTGGAAGGTTGGGATTCCTCTAGCAGATATCATCAAATAATCGCAGCGGTGCAGAGGGGCTGAGTGGAACAAAGCTCAGTGTGTTGCTGTGCTGGTTGGGGTGGGGTGGGGGGGTGGTCTCTGATGCACACAGCAGAGCTTCTGCAATGCAAACCAGACAAGAAGCATGTTAAAACAAAATGAGAACAAGAAGCAAATTAAATGTGTGACTCCATGTGGGATTGGAGGGACTCGTAATGCTTGTTTGGTGGGAATAAATGACTTTTACAACAACAAGCTCTATGGGATTAACAAAGCCCTGCAACAAAAGGTCAGTAAGAAGATGCTTTATGAAATATGTCTTCTCTGTGAATCTATTAACCAGCTTTTTCCTCTCCACTGTGGCGTTGCCTCTCACACTCTCCCATCCTTCTCCTCCCTCACTTGTTCGATGTCCCTGGGTGGGATGAGTCATCGAAGTGAGAGAAGAAAAGAAAGGAGAGGAGGTATATTTGCACATACTGTGTGTGTGCTGTCACTACTCCAGAGGTAAAGTGTCCTTCACACTCCTTCCCAGCTTCATGTCAACCTTGCTGTTAGGGTGCAAACTCCAAAGGTACACATGGTACACAAACATAAGTCACAGACACACTCGGACTCTGAGATCTGTGTGTGCCGTGGTAAACAATTAAAATTTCACCTGACATTATGTATTTTTGTAGGTGAAAATATGTGTATTGTCAATCTGATTCAGAAAATATTTCCCATTACAAGATGTAACATTAAACAGGACCTAGAATGCAGTTAATCAACAATCTAAAACAGCTTTGAGCCTCTAAAAAGCATCAGAAATGTTCTTTAGGCTTTCATCTGTCCCAGGAGCCCTGATACAGGCCATTCTAAACCCCCTAAACCAGCCTTGCTGTGAAAAGAACTGTTGACCCCTCCAACTCGACCAGGACATGAATATGATAATGAGCTGCTTGCTGATTGGTTGGTTTCCCCAGAAGGCCTCAGACACTGGAGACATGCAGGTTTGAGGAGGCGTGGCTCCCCCTAGTGACGTGTTAAGGAAGGCTTTCTCAGATCAGAAGTTTTTCTCTCGCCATTTTCAACTTTCTAATTTACATAAAAAGTAGGTCACACACGGCTTTGACTGTTTGGCATGCTACTGTTGACCACCCAAGCTGTCTTTATTCAACAACAACAAAGAAAATGTTGGTTTACATTCTAGGTCCCCTTTAAGCAGTGGCCACCTAAAACTGTTTGCATAAAGGTTTTTACGTTTATTCCTAAAAGGTACCTGGTTTTGTGGTTAGTCGTGATTTTGTGAGTTGCTTGAAACACATACATATGGTATGATCAGGCTAAGTCAGGGTAAAGTGCTCGTTGCCAAGAACCAGCTCCACTTTCTTGGTTGATTACATCACAGAAAAGATTCATCCCCAAACAGACCCTGTATAGGAGGATCTTTGTTGACATATTTTTTCATCGTTGTGCGCAGGGGCAAGTGCCTGTGTGGCAGAAAGACAACAGTATGGCCTGTTATCAATACGCGACAAACACTTTCATGCAAGTTTATGGGCAAAATCCCCAAAATATAAACACTTTAACATCTAAAGACAGGATGAGGGTTAGAGAGAAGCTTTAAATCTGTAACGAAGACATAAATAAAGTTATTTAAAGCCTGTATGAGCTCTGGGATGACGGAAAACGTTGGTCCAATTCGCCGGTGTTTTCTCCACAACTCAGCTGGGGAGACATTTATTCATTGGCGTAGGTTTGGTCTTGACATTGGTGGGGACTTATAAATTGACCCCCCCCCCCCCCCCCCCCCCCCCCAGAATTTGTGTTGCTTTCTCTATCCATGATAAAAACAGTAACGTACTAATTTCCCACATGTTATTGAAAAGCTATTGTGTGTCTCTCTAAACAGCGCTGCAGCTGACGACTCCCAAGAGTAACTTCTTTCAGGTACATAAACTACAAATTAGTTGACAAAAATATAATCATAGGACGTCTGGAAATAAACTCGGTGCTGTTTAGGTTGTTGAGAATGTGGAGGGGTGTCCAGTACAGGCTGGTCGATAGCCAAGGCCGCCTTAAAGGAACTAGAGGCAGGATCTTTAAAAAATCTGTAAAAAATTAAACATGTATGTTCATTTTTTCAAAGCTAATGGGTGATGAAGCGTTATAAACCTAAAAGAATGAGGCCACCCATGTATCGTTCCATTTTCTTGAACAGGCTGTTTGCTGCAAAATGCGCTGCAGTTCGGTCACGAATTTCCCGCGCTGCCCTACGGATGTGGCGTCAATTGACACTGCTTGCGCGTTCACGACAGCTTCAAAACAGAAAGAAAATGTGTTCGACACTGCAGATCGGTAGGTGGCGCTATTGCACCTTAAGTTGCTTGCCAACCGCCAAACTCCTAAAGAAGAACTGTGGGAATGGATTCTACTGCAACCAGCAAACGACCAAGCGTGGCACAAAGGAAGTTTATTCAGCGGCATCTCGTGAGTCAAAAACCAAATATGGTAAAAGACAGGCAGGGACCCGAATCTATATCGGATACGTGATTGACGAATGGAGGCTGCTTCAACTATATCTGGGACTCAAAAAGGATGCTGCCATGGCTCATTTCCTAGTGAGCAGGTAAGAAACATTATAGGTTGTGTTTAGAGATGATGACAATGATCTGACCTCACCGATGACTCAGAGAGAGCTAGCGTGCAGTAGCATTAGCTGTGATAGTAGCATTAGCTGTGATCAGGGCTGCAGCGTGGATTGCTTCGCCGCAATATTGTCCGTGAGAGCGGCGGGGAGTTGCCTTTTCAGCGTGAGATATTGGAGGTGTGGCGTGAGAGCGTGTGAAGAGGGTCAGGTAATGGTATTTTTGTGTTTGTGTAACATAGCCGTCTGTGCACGCTCCCGTGCTGGGCTGCAGTTACTCGCAGAGCCGGGCGCGTCGCTCGTGAGCATCGTTTCTTTTTTCCTGCCTCTAGTTCCTTTAANNCTCACGGCAGCGTTTGATACCGTGGATCACTCTGTCCTTCTCTCCCGCTTAAACCATGATGTTGGTATTCGTGGCACAGCACTTGACTGGTTTAAGTCCTACCTGACAGACAGGTCCTTTTCAGTTAGTATTGGCAGTGCCTCCTCTTCCAGGGCTCCTCTGTTTTGTGGAGTCCCGCAGGGTTCCATTCTTGGTCCACTGCTTTTTTCCCTTTATTTGTTGCCACTGGGTGCTATTCTAGCTCGGTATCACCTATCCTACCACTTTTATGCTGATGACCTGCAGATTTACATGTCTTTAAAACCTGGCATTAGTAATGCCCAACACCTGCTCACCGACGGCATTTCTGCAGTGAAACAGTGGTTAAACCAGAACTTTTTGTTTCTGAATGAAAAAAAGACTGAGTTCATTTTGTTTGGTGAGAATGCCTCTGCTGACACCAGTACTCTGAACTTTCACTTTGGCAACTCTGTAAAAAATCTAGGTGTGATTTTTGACAAGACTTTTAATTTTTGCAAACAAGTCAATTCTGTTGTCAAATCAAGCTTTTATCACCTTCGTCTTTTATCTAAGGTTAAACCTTTTTTATGCCAAAGTGACCTTGAGAAGGCCATGCATGCATTTGTCAGCTCCAGGATCGACTATTGCAATGCTCTTTACTTCGGTGTCTCACAGGCGACCCTTAGCAGGTTGCAGCTGATCCAAAACACGGCTGCTCGAATTTTAACTGACACCCCTAGACGTGAGCACATCACTCCAACTTTGTCTGCCCTCCATTGGCTGCCTGTTCGCTTTCGAATCGATTTTAAGCTTTTATTGTTTGTTTTTAATGCTCTTAATGGTTTGGCCCCATCCTACATCTCAGATTTGCTGAGTTTCAGCACTAGCGGTAGATCCCTACGGTCTTCTTCCCAGTTTCTACTACACATTCCAAGGACAAGATATAAACACTGGGGTGACCGGGCTTTCTGTGTAGCAGCACCTCGACTGTGGAACCAGCTCCCTCTGGACTTACGCTCCATCTCTGACCCTGGCCTTTTTAAATCTAAACTCAAAACCTTCTTTTATAGAAAAGCCTTCAATACACAGTAATGTGGATTTTTTATTAATGGTTTTCTCTTATTTGCTTTTTTATCTGAATTGAGTGTTTTTTTGCTTTTATGCGACCTGTTAAGCACTTTGGCTGTCTAGTTGACTGTTTTAAAGGGCTATACAACCAATAAATTAATGAATGAATGAATGTTTATGATGTTTTAAATCATTTTGCATTTATTTATTTATTTATTTATTATGTTGTAATTTAATTAAATTATTTTGTTTTTGTGAAGCGCATCGTGATTTTTTGTGAGATGCGCTATATAAAAGATTGTTTCTTAACCTTAATATTATTATTGGAGGATTTAGCAGAGCAGAGAGCACTCTGGAGAGAACGGCTCTTCCGTGAGCGCAGCGCACTGATCTGATTCCAGTCCAGATTCTATTTTACAAATAAAACAACACTCCAGAACCTCCTCTGCTCCCCGATCATACATGCGCTGTCAAGTGTCCGGTGTTTCGATCTCGCTGTCAATAAAGTTTGTCTTTTTTTGTCCGGGAAGAACCCAGGGAATCCCCTCCCGACCTGAGGATGTAGTGTGACCAAATATGGTTAATTCAGGGCGTTTCTGTATGTAAATGATGATACACGGACACAAGCTCCTATATGCGCACAGGTGGGATTTATCATCAGACGATTGCGGAGGAACATGCGTACGAGAGGCCACCGCATGTTTCATAAATCAGGACATTGACTGTTCGTACACACATTCTAAATTTCATCCGTAGGAGGGAATATAGGAACGTTTCTACCAACGTTTGATAAATGAGGCCCCTGGACTTCTTTCTTCTTCCTCTGCTCAACCTCATTTCCCTCTTTAATGATTTGTTGATAATCAGTGATTCTGGCAATTCGGCTGCTCTACTGTTATTGGATTTATCTGCTGCTTTTGATACTGTCGATCATAACATTCTACTGTCTCGTCTGGAGTCATGTGTCGGTATAAGAGGCAAGGCCGCCTTAATGCACGGGCCAACCTGGGCCGTGGCCAGGGGCCTATGACGTTTAGGGGCCTATCATTTCAGGTAAAAAAAAAACCAAAAAAACATTGTTTTATTACTGGTCAGGTTTTCTGTCAATCATCTTAAATGCTAATTTAAGGCTGCTGATTGATCCAAATTACAAGTGACCTACGTCACCCACGTGACCTCTAAAGGCCCATTGCACCATGAGCTCACCAATCAAACAATTTAGATGATTTCAGGGCGTGGTCCTCTAGTTGTACAGAAATTTGGAAAAATGTCGGGGAAAAAATTGAGAGCGGTGCTCAAAAACGGAAAGTGCTTAATGAGAAGGAGCTACGAGACAAAGAAGTAAGACAGAAAATACCTAAGCTGACAGAATTTATTTAATCAGCTATAAAGAAGTTGGACATATAGCTGTCTGACACACCGGGCAGGTGAGGAGGATGGAGCACCTGCAGGCACGGAGCAGACCGCGCAGCAGGGAACCGCGGTCAAGGGAGGAGCAGCAGAATGGAGAAACTGGAGGAGAAAGACAGGAGNACTTAAAGGAACTAGAGGCAGGATCTTTAAAAAATCTGTAAAAAATTAAACATGTATGTTCATTTTTTCAAAGCTAATGGGTGATGAAGCGTTATAAACCAAAAAGAATGAGGCCACCCATGTATCGTTCCATTTTCTTGAACAGGCTGTTTGCTGCAAAATGCGCTGCAGTTCGGTCACGAATTTCCCGCGCTGCCCTACGGATGTGGCGTCAATTGACACTGCTTGCGCGTTCACGACAGCTTCAAAACAGAAAGAAAATGTGTTCGACACTGCAGATCGGTAGGTGGCGCTATTGCACCTTAAGTTGCTTGCCAACCGCCAAACTCCAAAAGAAGAACTGTGGGAATGGATTCTACTGCAACCAGCAAACGACCAAGCGTGGCACAAAGGAAGTTTATTCAGCGGCATCTCGTGAGTCAAAAACCAAATATGGTAAAAGACAGGCAGGGACCCGAATCTATATCGGATACGTGATTGACGAATGGAGGCTGCTTCAACTATATCTGGGACTCAAAAAGGATGCTGCCATGGCTCATTTCCTAGTGAGCAGGTAAGAAACATTATAGGTTGTGTTTAGAGATGATGACAATGATCTGACCTCACCGATGACTCAGAGAGAGCTAGCGTGCAGTAGCATTAGCTGTGATAGTAGCATTAGCTGTGATCAGGGCTGCAGCGTGGATTGCTTCGCCGCAATATTGTCCGTGAGAGCGGCGGGGAGTTGCCTTTTCAGCGTGAGATATTGGAGGTGTGGCGTGAGAGCGTGTGAAGAGGGTCAGGTAATGGTATTTTTGTGTTTGTGTAACATAGCCGTCTGTGCACGCTCCCGTGCTGGGCTGCAGTTACTCGCAGAGCCGGGCGCGTCGCTCGTGAGCATCGTTTTTTTTTTCCTGCCTCTAGTTCCTTTAATGCACGGGCCAACCTGGGCCGTGGCCAGGGGCCTATGACGTTTAGGGGCCTATCATTTCAGGTAAAAAAACCCCAAAAAAACATCGTTTTATTACTGGTCAGGTTTTCTGTCAATCATCTTAAATGCTAATTTAAGGCTGCTGATTGATCCAAATTACAAGTGACCTATGTCACCCACGTGACCTCTAAAGGCCCATTGCACCATGAGCTCACCAATCAAACAATTTAGATGATTTCAGGGCGTGGTCCTCTAGTTGTACAGAAATTTGGAAAAATGTCGGGGAAAAAATTGAGAGCGGTGCTCAAAAACGGAAAGTGCTTAATGAGAAGGAGCTACGAGACAAAGAAGTAAGACAGAAAATACCTAAGCTGACAGAATTTATTTAATCAGCTATAAAGAAGTTGGACATATAGCTGTCTGACACACCGGGCAGGTGAGGAGGATGGAGCACCTGCAGGCACGGAGCAGACCGCGCAGCAGGGAACCGCGGTCAAGGGAGGAGCAGCAGAATGGAGAAACTGGAGGAGCAGAGGAGAAAGACAGGAGCGCTGGAGGAGCAGAGCAGACAGACAGGAGCGAAGGAGCAGAGCAGACAGACAGGAGCGCTGGAGGAGCAAGGCAGACAGACAGGAGCGCTGGAGGAGCAGAGCAGACAGACAGGATTGCTGGAGGAGCAAGGCAGACAGACAGGAGCTTGGAGCCGGTGAGCAGATCCGAGCCGCAGAGGAAATATCGTCTTTGAACAAGTACGTTCTTTCTGGGCAAAGGTTGGACCAGAACAGTGTCAAAACAAAGATTTTGACTTATTTTGCATCTGAGCGGCAGTATAAACAACGTCAAAGGGTCGTGTGTGTGTGTGCGTGCATGCGTGTGTGTGTGTGTGCGCTAGTCTATACATCAAAGTGAGGACCAATGACAAACTTCACCTGTAAAATGAGGACACAAGTTGCAAAGTGAGGACTTTTTGCCCTGTCCTCACTTTGGTACAAGAGCTCTACTCATTAGTTTTACAGGTATGGTGTGAATTAAGTTTTAGTTAAGGCTGGGTTAGGAATAGATTATGGTTAGGGTTGGGTTAGAAGAAGAAGGCACAATCCAGTCACTAAAATTAATGGAAGTCAATGGCGGTCCTCACAACGTATGCAAGACGAGAACATGTGTGTGTGTTTTATGATGTTTAATAAAACTTTCAAATAGATATTAGTTTAGTTTAGTTTATTTCAGATCACACACAGATATCCAAATACATACATACAAGAAACATACTATTTAAACTCCCAGTACATGATCTGAAATGGAGTCGGACGAAGCTAATGCTTATCAAGATTCCAATCCCCACTCACATTTACACAAACAGAAATACCCTAAACAATATACAAGAACACACAACAAAACAAAACAAAACAGGCCTAAACACACACTAAACCAACTCCAATCTCCCCAGTGAACCATAATGATACACACATTTCCTAAAATCGGCAGCTCAAAACAATACAAAATATATACACTTCACCAGCAATTAACAATACAAAATACAGTCAAATGTCTTCACGATAGTCATTTATTGTATGTTTTTTAAATCTTACTTTAAGGCCCCCACGGCCCTTATATACAAGTCCTCACAACGTATGCAAGATGAGAACGTGTGTGTGTGTGTTGCATGTTTTATGATGTTTAATAAAACTTTCAAATAGTTATAATGCTTTAATAATATATTTTCAGTTTCCAGCATATTACTTATACATCGCTCTCTCTATAGATAGATAGATAGATAGATAGATAGATAGATAGATAGATAGATAGATAGATAGATAGATAGATAGATAGATAGATAGATAAGTAATATGCTGGAAACTGAAAATATATTATTAAAGCAATTATAACTATTTGAAAGTTTTATTAAACATCATAAAACATGCAACACGCACACACACGTTCTCATCTTGCATACGTTTTGAGGACTTGTATATAAGGGCCGTGGGGGCCTACTGAGCCTCTCTGCCCCGGGGCCTATCAGCTGGTTAAGGTGGCCCTGTCGATAGCCAGTGTTGGGAGTAACGAGTTACAAAAGTAATTAATTACTGTAATGCATTGCTTTTTGCTGTAACGCAGTAATGTAAGGCATTGCAGAAAAAAAATCATTAATATTTTACTCGGTACAATGTCAGTAACGCGCGCAACACATTTTAAACCAGGAATCAATTTAAAGTTGAAGTCCCAAGTATTCATCACACACTGGTGAAATTACATCTCCGCATTTGACCCATCCCCGTGGTGGGTAGCGGTGAGCTACAGCTGTGGCCGCGCTCGGGAACTATTTGGTGGTTTAACCCCCCAATCCAACCCCTTAGTGCTGAGTGTCAAGCGAGGAGGCATTGGGTCCATTTTTCAAAGTCTTTGGGATTCGAACCCCGACACTCTACCACTAGGCCACCGGAGCTGGTGTATTTGTGAGTTTTCTTCAGGGTTCTAATTACGGGGGAGCCTGAATAAAGGTCCAGTTTCGATATGACATTATTTATATGAACTCCAGCGCACCAGGGCTTCTTTTGAGAACGGAGCTAGGACAGAGACCCACTGATCGGATGCGCTCCAGCTGCGCGTGTGACGGGTTAAAATGTTCAAATTACTGCTTACTGTGTTTGCCAGTATGTATGATTTAATGAATAATAAGAAGCGGGTTCGTTATTGTTTACGTTCGCATTGCTTGTCAGTAATTTTTTGATATGCATCTTAAACTTCATGACAATTTAGTCGTAGTAACAAAGTGTGGCCACCGGAGGGAGTCTAGCGCTAGTGAGCCTTATGCTGCGTTCACACCGGGCTTGACGTATGCGTCGCCAGCGTCAAGTTTCAATGTTAAGTCTATGGTAAGGCGCGTCAGAGCTGCTTCAACGTCCCTGCGTCGCTTTGTGAGCGTTGGGCGCGTCAAAGCTTGATACTTTTCACGCTTTGCAAGCTTTGACGCTTGCGTCAAAGCTTGCAACGCTTGCAACGCAAACGTTAAAGCAAGTTCAGCTAGCTGAACTTTCTGCGTCGCTTTACAAGCGTCAACCAATCAGAGCGCGAGTTGATACGCCACAGCAGAGCGAGGGAAGAAGGCGAATTCATTCAGCTATGGAGGACAAACTGATCGTAGCTGTTTGTAACCAGCGTGAACTGTATGACCCGACCTGCTACGCCTACCGAGATTGGAATAAAAAGGACCTTGCTTGGAGGAAGGTTGCTGGAGAACGTGGCGTGTCGGGTGAGTGTTTTTTCAACTTTAACGATCCGCCATTGTTACAAACATCCGGCAACAGAGAGCCGCACACGCGCTCTTTCCTCCCTTCCCCTCCCCGTGGGGCTGACGCAACCGTCAAAGCAAGCTGCGTCAACGCAAGCTGCGTCAACGTCAAAAATATATAGGCGTCAAAACGCCACAAAGTATGCGTTGTTTGACGCATACGTCAAAACCGGTGTTAATGCAGCATTAGAAGAGAACACGGCCTTCCTGGCTCATTCAATACACGTTTGAGCAGAGGGAATAACGTGTCCGTGTTTCTTTTATCATTTACTCCCCTTTTCAGGTAAGAGTTTATGCATAAGCACACCTGTACTGTAAGATGTAACCAGCCAGACCAATTGAGCGTTCGGGAATGCACTATGTGGTAGATTCGTTGTTTATTATGTTCTGTAGTTGTTTAAGGTTTAGCCACAGTTAGCCGCTAGCCCGTAGCCGATGATGCTAACTAGTTAGCAAGACAACGGTCGGTACTTTTCATTTGTTTCTTTATGATGACTCTGTATGTATTTGAGTTGAATTATTCATTCAATACACGTCTGAGCAGAGGGAATAACGTGTCCGTGTTTCTTTTATCATTTACTCCCCTTTTCAGGGGTTTTACACGCGCGCTGCGACCACAGTAACATTCTGAAAGTCACGCCGCCAAAGAAAAAAAAAAAACATTCAACACGCGATCGTTCATGTCCGCTTTCTGGCACTTTCTCTTTTACTCATGCCTGACGCGCACTGCCTCAGCAGAGCTCATCAGTGCCCAGGTGACATCATCACACCTGCGGCGTGCGGCGCACATTTTGCTATTTTTGCGGTGCAGATCCCAGAACTGCTTAGTTCAAAGGTAGGCTAGCTCATTATGTGGAAAAAGTAGGAAATCCAGGAAGCAGTTTTTCTGGAGAAGATAAGAGAGAGGACAGGAAAATAGTCAAATAAAAAACAAGAAAACTAAATAAACCCCTTATGATGAATAAAATAAATGGAACCAGTGTTCCCTCGCCCGGACGCGGGTCACCGGGGCCCCCCTCTGGAGCCAGGCCTGGAGTTGGGGCACGCTGGCGAGCGCCTGGTGGCCGGGCTTTCACCCATGGAGCCCGGCCGGGCATAGCCCAAAGAGGAGACGTGGGTCCCCCTTCCCATGGGCCCACCACCCGTGGGAGGGGCCAAAGGGGTCGGGTGCGATGTGCAAAGGGCGGTAGCCGAAGGCAGGGACCTTGGCGGTCTGATCCTCGGCTACAGAAGCTAGCTCTTGGTATGTGGAATGTCACCTCTCTGGTGGGGAAAGAGCCGGAGTTGGTGTGTGAGGTTGAGAGGTTCCGACTAGATATAGTTGGACTCACCTCAACGCATGGCTCTGGCTCTGGAACCAGTTTCCTCGAGAGGGGTTGGACTCTCTACCACTCTGGAGTTGCTCCCACTGAGAGGCGCCGAGCAGGGGTGGGCATACTTCTTGCCCCCCATCTTGGTGCCTGTACGTTGGGGTTTACCCCGGTGAGCGAGAGGGTAGCCTCCCTCCGTCTTCGGGTGGGGGGACGGGTCCTGACTGTGGTTTGTGCTTATGCACCAAACTGCAGCTCAGACTACCCACCCTTTTTGGAGTCCCTGGAGGGGGTGCTGGAAAGCGCCCCTCCGGGTGACTCCCTCGTTCTGCTGGGGGACTTCAATGCTCACGTGGGCAACGACAGTGAGACCTGGAGAGGTGTGGTTGGGAGGAACGGCCCCCCTGATCTGAACCCGAGTGGTGTTCTGGTATTGGACTTCTGTGCTCATCATGGATTGTCCATAACAAACACCATGTTCAAGCATAAAGGTGTCCATATGTGCTCTTGGCACCAGGACACCTTAGGCCGCAGGTCGATGATCGATTTTGTTGTCATTTCATCTGATCTGCGGCCGCATGTCTTGGACACTCGGGTAAAGAGAGGGGGCGGAGCTGTCAACTGACCACTACCTGGTGGTGAGTTGGCTTCGATGGTGGGGGAGGATGCCGGTCAGACCTGGCAGACCCAAACGTGTTGTGAGGGTCTGCTGGGAACGTCTGGCAGAGTCTCCCGTCAGAAGGAGCTTCAATTCCCACCTCCGACAGAACTTCGAACACGTTCCGGGGGAGGCGGGGGACATTGAGTCCGAATGGACCATGTTCCGTGACTCCATTGTCGAGGCGGCTGACCGTAGCTGTGGCCGCAGGGTGGCCGGTGCCTGTCGTGGCGGCAATCCCCGAACCCGCTGGTGGACACCGGCGGTTAGGGATGCTGTCAAGCTGAAGAAAGAGTCCTATCAGGTCTTTTTGGCCTGTGGGACTCCGGAGGCAGCTGATAGGTACCGGCAGTCCAAGCGAAATGCGGCTCGGGTGGTCGCAGAGGCAAAAACCCGGGCGTGGGAGGAGTTCGGTGAGACCATGGAACAAGACTTCCCTTACGGCTTCGAGATGATTCTGGTCCACCATCCGGCGTCTCAGGAGGGGAAAGCAGTGCACTACCAACACTGTTTACAGTGGGGAGGGTGTGCTGCTGACCTCGACTCGGGACGTTGTGAATCGGTGGGCCGAGTACTTCGAAGACCTCCTCAAACCCACCGGCACGTCTTCCAGGATGGAAGCAGAGTCTGGGGATTTTGGGTTGGGCTCTCCAATCTCTGGAGCTGAGGTCACTGAGGTGGTCAAAAAACTCCTCGGTGGCAAGGCTCCGGGGGTGGATGAGATCCGCCTGGATTTCCTTAAGGCTCTGGATGCTGTGGGGCTGTGTTGGTTGACGCGGCTCTGCAATATCGCGTGGACATCGGGGGCAGTTCCACTGGATTGGCAGACCGGTGTGGTGGTCCCCCTATTTAAAAAGGGGGACCGCAGGGTGTGTTCCAACTACAGGGGGATCACACTCCTGAGCCTCCCTGGTAAGGTCTATTCAGGGGTTCTGGAGAGGAGGGTCCGTCGGATAGTCGAACCTCGGATTCAGGAGGAGCAATGTGGTTTTCGTCCTGGCCGTGGAACACTGGACCAGCTCTATACCCTTGGGGGGGTCCTGGAGGGTGCGTGGGAGTTCGCCCAACCAATCTACATGTGTTTTGTGGATTTGGAGAAGGCGTTCGACCGCGTCCCTCGGGGGGCCCTGTGGGGGGTACTCTGGGAGTATGGGGTACCAGGCCCCTTGATACGGGCTGTTAGGTCCCTGTACGACCAGTGTCAGAGCTTGGTCCGCATTGCCGGCAGTAAGTCGGGCTCGTTTCCGGTGAGAGTTGGACTCCGCCAAGGCTGCCCTTTGTCACCGATTCTGTTCATAACTTTTATGGACAGAATTTCTAGGTGCAGCCAAGGTGGTGAGGGGATCCGTTTTGGTGGCCTAAGGATCAGGTCTCTGCTTTTTGCAGATGATGTGGTCCTGTTGGCTTCGTCAGAACGTGATCTCCGGCTTTCGCTGGAGCAGTTCGCAGCCGGGTGTGAAGCAGCTGGGATGAGAATCAGCTCCTCTAAATCCGAGACCATGGTCTTGAGTCGGAAAAGGGTAGAATGCCTTCTCCAGGTCAGGGACGAGGTCCTGCCCCAAGTGGAGGAGTTTAAGTATCTCGGGGTCTTGTTCACGAGTGAGGGAAGGGTGGAGCGTGAGATCGACAGGCGGATTGGTGCTGCATCTGCAGTGATGGGGGCGTTGTACCGGTCTGTCGTGGTGAAGAGAGAGCTGAGTCGAAAGGCGAAGCTCTCAATTTACCGGTCGATCTACGTTCCTACCCTCACCTATGGTCACGAGCTTTGGGTAGTGACCGAAAGAACGAGATCGCGGATACAAGCGGCCGAAATGAGTTTTCTTCGCAGGGTGGCTGGGCTCTCCCTTAGAGATAGGGTGAGGAGCTCGGTCATCCGGGAGGGGCTCGGAGTAGACCCGCTGCTCCTCCACATCGAGAGGAGCCAGTTGAGGTGGCTCGGGCATCTGATTAGGATGCCTCCTGGACGCCTCCCTGGTGAGGTTTTCCGGGCACGTCCAACCGGGAGGAGACCCAAAGGAAGACCCAGGACACGCTGGAGAGATTATGTCTCTCGGCTGGCCTGGGAACGCCTTGGGATTCCCCCGGAGGAGCTGGCCCAAGTGGCTGGGGAGAGGGAGGTCTGGGCTTCCCTCCTTANNAGGTCAAGGTCAAGGTCAGCTTTATTTCTATAGCACACTTACTGTTGCTCACGCAACCCAAAGTGCTGTACATAGCAAAACCACATAACACACACCCAAGAAAATGAACATGTTAAAAAAATAAAAAGTAGACAATAAAAATAATAAAACCATGAATAAAATGAGAGGTTGAATAAAACAATAACTACACGCTCCAATAATAAAAACACAATAAAACCAGATAAAAAGTAAAAGAATAGCTAGACAGATCAGCCAACATTAAAAGCCAGGTCAAAGAAATAAGTCTTAAGCAACGACTTAAACTGCTCCAAACTCTGAGAGGTCCTAAGCTGTAAGGGAAGACTGTTCCAGAGCCGAGGGCCAGCCACTGAAAAAGCTCTATCTCCTCGGGTCCTCAGACGAGCCTTTGGGATAACTAACAGGGACTGGGAACTGGACCTCAGATTCCTGCCAGGAGTGTAGGTTGTCAGCAGATCGTCTATGTAGGGTGGGGCTAGGCCATGGAGGGATTTAAAAACAAAAAGCAGTAATTTAAACTGGATCCTGTAATATACAGGAAGCCAGTGAAGGGAAGCGAGCACCGGAGTGACATGATCATGCTTCCTAGTACCTGTTAAAAGTCGGGCTGCTGCATTTTGAACCAGCTGTAAGCGATTTAAAGAGGATTGTGCCAGGCCATAATACAGGGAATTACAGTAGTCCAACCGACAGGAGACAAACAGATGGATAACATGTTCAAAGACTGTAACAGGTAAATATTGTTTGACTCTTGCCAGCTGCCTTAAATGATAAAAACCAGACTGGACTACTGCACTTATTTGCCTATCAAGTTTAAAAGAACCATCCAAAAAAAAACCCAAGGTTTTTCACATAGGGCTTTACAAAGGCTGATATAGGACCCAGTGGACTCACAACCCCAGTTAAAAGGTCTTGACTGCCAAAGACTAAAATCTCAGTTTTTTGATCATTTAGTTTCATAAAATTGTTTGACATCCACTGCTTCACATCTGTTAAGCAGTCCATTAAGGAGGAAACTGAATTAGGGATGAGTGGAAGATAGATCTGTAGGTCATCTGCAAAGCAATGGAAAGTGATGTTGTGTTTGGCAAAAATAGAGCCTAAAGGCAAAATGTATAGTGAAAAAAGTGTGGGCCCCAAAATGGAACCTTGTGGAACACCACTGGTCACAGATGCTGTTTGCGATTTGAACCCCCCCAAGTTCACAGAGAAGGACCTATCCTGTAAATAGGACATGAACCATTTGAGAACAGTGCCTCTTATCAGGGCCACCTTAACCAGCTGATAGGCCCCGGGGCAGAGAGGCTCAGTAGGCCCCCACGGCCCTTATATACAAGTCCTCACAACGTATGCAAGATGAGAACGTGTGTGTGCGTGTTGCATGTTTTATGATGTTTAATAAAACTTTCAAATAGTTATAATTGCTTTAATAATATATTTTCAGTTTCCAGCATATTACTTATCTATCTATCTATCTATCTATCTATCTATCTATCTATCTATCTATCTATCTATCTATCTATCTATCTATCTATCTATCTATCTATCTCACGTACAGAGAGAGAGCTGATTGGCTGAACCTGCGGTAAGGCATTACGTCACTTCCTGTTTCAGTGTTTGCACTCAGTGTAGCTGTTCGGTGTTTGTGGCTTGCTAAAATTGGTTTGATTTCTCTGTACTGAGACATTTTTGAGTTCTTGTAGTACATAAGCACGCGAAAACACACATTTCCTGTTGCACCTAGCGTTTAGGGAACCCTTTGAGTTCGCACGCAGTTTTATTTGGTGTGAAAGGTTGTTTGCCTAGTAGCTTAGCCTCGGCGCGGCTATGGCTACTTCTGTCTCTCCCTCTCCGTCTCCTATCTCTTGCTCTGTGTGTCAGATGTTTAGTTACTCCTCTGCCTCCTTTAGTGATAATGGTACGTGTAATAAATGTAGCATTTTTGTAGCTTTGGAGGCGAGGGTGTCGGAATTGGAGGCCCGGCTCCGCGCTGTTGAAAAACCTGTAGATAGCCGTAGCTACTTAGCTAGCGCGGGGCTAACTAGATCAGAACCACCCCGTAGCGGTCCTCCAGTAGAACCCGAGCAGCCGGGACCTCAGGCCGGCTGGGTGACTGTACGTAAGAAGCATAGAACCCAGCCCGTGGGACACCACCAACCCGTCCACGTTTCAAACAGATTTTCCCCACTCGGTGACGCACCCACTGAGAAGCCGACTCTGGTTATAGGTAGCTCCATAGTCAGAAACGTGGCATTAGAGACTCCAGCAACCATAGTCAAATGTTTGCCAGGGGCCAGAGCGGGCGACATTAAATCCTACCTGAAACTGCTGGCTAAGGATAAGCGTAAATACAGTAAGATTGTTATTCACGCTGGCGGTAATGACACCCGGTTACGCCAATCGGAGGTCACTAAAATTAATGTTGCTTCGGTGTGTAAGTTTGCCAAAACAATGTCGGACTCCGTAATTTTCTCTGGCCCCCTGCCTGACCGGACCAGTGACGACATGTTTAGCCGCATGCTGTCCTTCAACCGCTGGTTGTCTAGGTGGTGTCCCGAAAACAACGTGGGCTACATTGATAATTGGAAAACTTTTTGGGGAAAACCTGGTCTGATCCGAAGAGACGGCATCCATCCCACTTTGGATGGTGCAGCTCTTCTTTCTAGGAATATGGCCAATTTTATTAGTCCTCCCTGACAACCCAGGGTCCAGACCAGGAAGCAGAGTGGTAGTTTAACCCTCCCCTCTGCAGCTTCTGTACTGTTACCCACCCACTCCCCCATCCAGACAGTGTCCTGCCCACGGCCAGAATCAAACAGATTAAAGATCAGGCTTAATAGAGCAAATCATGATAATCTCATAAAAATAAAAACAAACTCTACTGAACAGAAAACTAGAACAATTAAATGTGGTTTATTGAACATTAGATCTATCTCTTCAAAGACTTTATTAGTTAATGATTTGATTTGTGATAATCAGATTTCTCTGTTTTGTCTCACAGAATCCTGGCTGCAGCAAGAGGACTATGTTAGTTTAAATGAGTCGACTCCTTCTAATTATTTAAATCATCATATTGCTCGTAGTACAGGACGAGGAGGAGGAGTAGCAACCATCTTTCATTCAGATTTATTAATCAGTCCCCNGGGTGGTCGCAGAGGCAAAAACCCGGGCATGGGAGGAGTTCGGTGAGACCATGGAACAAGACTTCCGTACGGCTTCGAGGAGATTCTGGTCCACCATCCGGCGTCTCAGGAGGGGAAAGCAGTGCACTACCAACACTGTTTACAGTGGGGAGGGTGTGCTGCTGACCTCGACTCGGGACGTTGTGAATCGGTGGGCCGAGTACTTCGAAGACCTCCTCAATCCCACCGGCACGTCTTCCAGGATGGAAGCAGAGTCTGGGGATTTTGGGTTGGGCTCTCCAATCTCTGGAGCTGAGGTCACTGAGGTGGTCAAAAAACTCCTCGGTGGCAAGGCTCCGGGGGTGGATGAGATCCGCCCGGATTTCCTTAAGGCTCTGGATGCTGTGGGGCTGTGTTGGTTGACGCGGCTCTGCAATATCGCGTGGACATCGGGGGCAGTTCCACTGGATTGGCAGACCGGGGTGGTGGTCCCCCTATTTAAAAAGGGGGACCGCAGGGTGTGTTCCAACTACAGGGGGATCACACTCCTGAGCCTCCCTGGTAAGGTCTATTCAGGGGTTCTGGAGA
>SSNS01000116.1:888038-956760 GCA_006937985.1 Aphyosemion australe
CTCAGTGCACACTACACATTGGGGGTGTTGTATTTCGTTTTTAACAGTGCATGTAAATCCATACTGGATATATTCCTCTCGATACCTGCGATATTTAGAGGAAGGCGGGTTCAGCTGCTTATGCTGCGGCTCATGGACTCCTCCTGCGTCAGATGTGGAAGGCGGCTCCCCGCTGTCCTCTGCTGCATGATCAGTTGGCTTCTGTTTGTTGTCTTTTGTTTGTATTAACCAGCGTTTCATATTGCATATACCATTTTTAACCTTAAAACTTAGTGGAATTATTTGAATTCTTCAGAAGAACGTTGCGTTTACTGTGACGCAGCAAAATAACCCGTCGGTCGCAAATTAATCTAGCTGTCGTAATCATTTCAGGGGTCACACTAAGGGGATTGTTTCGCGACCCCTCCGCGGCATTTTGCGACCCCCTGGGGGGTCGCGACCCCGAAAATGGGAACCCCTGGACTAGACAACAGCATGTGTCGACAGAGTGTAACTACAGACTAAGACAACAGCATGTGTCGACAGAGTGTAACTACAGACTAAGACAACACCATGTGTCGACAGAGTGTAACAACAAACTAGACAACAGCATGTGTCGACAGAGTGTAACGACAGACTAGACAACAGCATGTGTCGACAGAGTGTAACGACAAACTAGACAACAGCATGTGTCGACAGAGTGTAACGACAGACTAGGACAACAGCATGTGTCGACAGAGTGTAACGACAAACTAGACAACAGCATGTGTCGACAGAATGTAACAACAGACTAGACAACAGCATGTGTCGACAGAGTGTAACGACAGACTAGACAACAGCATGTGTCCACAGAGTGTAACGACAGACTAGACAACAGCATGTGTCGACAGAGTGTAACTGTAGTGGCCTTTAAAGGTCAATAGGTCATCAGTAACATTGGTTATTAGAATGGTACAGAGTCTAGTTTGGTTCTCCAGCTGAACTGCTAAGGAATGTGTTTATGGAACATCGTGATGGGTTGTCCGGGAAATGTACGTCAGAAGAACTGTTTATCAGAAAATCCAGAGGTCTGGAGTTTTAGTAACAGGATGTTCAGACAGGCCACTTTCCATCTAAAGCAGCCAAACTAATGTCACCAGCGGACGTGTTCCCAATCCATCAGCCTGTGGAAAGTCCCGCTGATAGGGCAGAAGTTATTCTCTTAATAAACATGACCATATTTAGAAGACACAATGAGCTCAGTGGATCTCCACGCTGCCACGTTTAAGCAGTGTGTGTATGTGCATGCACGGAAGTTGCATAACACAGAATGACTATAAGAGAACCACCCGACATTCGTTCGGGGGGCTTGGTACTGAGATGGCTGTCTGTACGTGTCGATTGTCAACTGCTTGAAGTCTGTAATAAATGATCCCCACGCTGTTCAACGATATCCGACTCCTGACTCTCTATCTTCTTCTCAAACAACTGAATCCTCTACATTTTGGCGACCACGAAGGGTGAGCAGAGGGTGGCCTCCGGCTCTGCATCCGGAGAGAGAGACCAACAAATAGGGCCCAAGGTGAGCATATTTTATTGTTCATAGCTTTGGCCTTTCTTTCTGGGTGCAGGGTCTAGAGGATTAAAATCCCTGCTCTCTTCCTTTTAAAATAAACATTTGAGTCGGGAGACGGTGTCTATTTGGACAGCGTTTTAACATTCACGCGCGTGAATTCAGCTGTACAAAGTACTAAAAACAAGATTCTAGACCGGACAGCTTAAATTTGTTTGATTGGATAACAGCTGTAAAACCCAGATCTGGTGCAGAAAACAGCCAGACGGCAAGGTGCGTAAGCACTTTGCCAGGTTTTTTCTGTTTCCTGTGATTCCTGCATGTCAGAAGCAGCGCTGGTAGAGAAAACTGTTGGTACTGATGTGCGAGCTTGACTGCACGTGAACAGAACCAGAGTTATTGTTATTAAAAAGCGGTTTTAATCGCTTGGCCAGTGTGCCGGAGTTTGTTGGCTTAATGCCTGATGAGCGCGCGGTAAGACTTTGCCTGATTTCGGACAAGTCCATGGACGAGTGAAATTTGTTTGAGAAATGTGTTCTCTGTTTTGGCAAAGCAGATGTGATATAGGCCGTTTGACGTCATGAAGTGTTTGATTTAGTGCACGCAAGGCTTTGCCGTGACTTGGATTCCCATGGGAGCATAAATTGGAGGTTTCCTTCGTGTTATTTGGCAAAGCGAGACGTTAAAAGCTGTTGTTTTGACGTCTGAAGTTAAAAATCAACTGCAGTTCTGTGTGAGTGGGAGAGCAGACTCTGTCTCTGTCTCTGTATGTGAAACTGAGCTCAGATGTGTTGTTCTGTCTGTGTGTCTGTCTGTGAGTGTGTGTTACCTAAAGGCTCCGTCCTGTGGGGACGGGAGTGTGTGTGTGTGTGTGCGCGCGGGGAGAGATTGCCGGAGACCGCGGGAAGGAAGAGAAGATTACTTAAAGTGTCAAACTCACTCAATTGTTACAATAAATAAATAAATAAATAAATAAAAAAAAAAAAATAATAATAATAATTAATGTTTTAAAGTATCAGGCTATCCAGACAAAGGGGGCCCCCACCCAAAATTTTGCCCACACCCCATCCTATCTAGTTTAAAGAACTTCTCTCTAAAATTAGTTTTCTTGAACAGTCTTTAAATAGAATAAAACCGTTGATAAAATATTGATTTACGTAAATAAAAATATGTGTAGAAGTAAAAATTAGTCAGAAATCTGTCCAGCTGGAAAAGAAAAATTATCAAATAAAGTCTAGACTATAATAGAAGTCGACAGTAGTAGAAGTAGAAAAAGTAGTAACAATAGTGTAATTTTTCTGAATGTGTAATGTTGACAATTGTGCTTTTGCTGTGCTTGTGATTTGTGCTGTTAGGAAAAAACCAAGCTTTGCATGAAAAAGCTGTTTAAAAATGCACATTCCACCTTTTTGGGTAATAAGTTTGGTTAAAAATTGACCTGGGTGTGGTCCTGTTTGGTTTGCCTAAGAGAACTGATGTTTAAGGGTGACTTGTGTTGAGAGGAGTTGAGGAAAACGGGTGAGCATTTAAAAGGCTGCCAAAGCTGTATGTGGAAAAGACTTCTGCTTGACTCTGCTCTGCTGAAAGGTGCAAATTGCATTTTGCTTATCTGTTCCTGATTTTTGTGCTTTGGAGGCTCACAGACATTGTACCGAGTGCTTTGAGAAAGCTGTTCTGAGTTGTTAATATCTCCATAAGACATTGTCTCTGTCCATGTTAGATTTGGAATGACAGAGATTTGCTGAATAACTGTAAGACCCGCCCACCAGCTGTGTGTGGCGACAGCCCCTCTACATACAAGTACAATACTGGTGTACTGTGTCTGCCCGCTCCCTTCTGCCTTGGGTTCTGCCTCTGTGTTCGTATTGGTCAGTGATTCGTTTGGGAGTGGACTTCTGGAATGCAGACTCCATCCCTCTCCACATACACATAAAAGCAAGTGGGCTGGGTTACCCCGCCCCTCACTCATATTCTGTTTTTAGACTTTGGTCTGTGAAGAACAGCCCCCACCGTCCGGAGAGTCCTGCATGCAGCAGGAAGCAGGCAGAGAGGAAAAGAGAGGAGACATTTGTTAAAGGTCTGTGTGGTGTACATTGAAAATAAGTGTCTTTCAGCAAATATAAGCAGGATTGTCGAAGTGATTTGGTTTTAGCTTTAAAGAAAAACTTAGTCGTGTTGAGTCTCCTGATAAAAGTAACACGGAACACTTTGTGTAAATAAAGCAACAATACACACAAACAGTGACAACTCAGCCTCCATATAGTGGTAACACACAACAAATTCAAGCATTTAATTGGTCCAGGAACCGTTGATCAGGTCCACTGATTAAAATTAACTGATTCAGATATAAACTTTTTGGCTAAAATCATAATGTCGGTGACTCCAGTTGCAATATTGATGATAAAAAATCCTGATTTGGCAAAGGAGATAAAACACATCTCTGAAAAATGGGCTAAACGCACTACTAACCTTTCTAGTCCTTGGCCTGCAGAAGGGACGTTTGACGTCTCAGTGTGTGATGATCTTGAACTAAGAATAAGGGATTACAAACCCAAAGACAATTCCAAAAAGAGACAACAAAAACGGGAAAAGGAACTACAGGTTCTTGACTTATTTAAGACAGAGGGAAAAAGCTATAGGCAGAAACTCAGACAAGCTGTTATTAAAATGAACAACATGGAACAAATAGGCCAAGAGGAGACAGAAGGGAAGGGACAAGCAGGTCTCTACCCCCTCTTGGGAACTGTCAAAATAACAGGAGATTTTGATTTGCGGGACACATTTGATAGTGTTGGTGCAGGGGTCAAAGGCACAATTTTGGAGCTCAGCACATCAAAACAAGACGACCAGGATGAGCTCACAAGTTCACCTGCATCATCAAAAAAGGGAAAGGAGAATCAGCAAACTCCCCGACGCGTAGAGCGCCCACAGTATTGTAGCACTGAAAGGCGTGCTGCTACTGAGGGCCGGCAGAGGGCAGTTGATTGTTTTGCTGAACGAAAAGAACTCCTGAAGAGCAAACCAAAAGCTGACTCTTATTGGATTGGTCTCCAGAACGACATAGGACTCAATGAAGAGTGTGCAGAAGTTAAGGAGCTTCTGAGAGACATAAATGAGGGTCTGCAAAAATCAATTAACCGAATTGCTGATCCACAGGATGAGGAAAACAGTGGGAGCACTGATACAGGAAGTAAAGAGAAAAGCTTTAAGCTAAACTATCGGCCTAATATTCACTCACCAGACCGCGCAGGTCCCAGTAGGGTCCAAACCCTGAAACAAGTTGAACCTGATCAAAACAACATAGCGCCTGATCTGAGACCAAGATCGGAGTTAAAACCACCGGTTCGGTATCCTGAAAAGGGCCAGTACCCAATTCTAATTAAAGGTGCCAGAGCAAATTACATTCCCTGGCAGAGCCTCGACCTGGCTGGTCTGGTTTCGCGCCTCCCTGAGATCCATGAAGGTGCTGGAAAGTGGATTAGGGCTTTTGAGCAGGAGACCACTGGCCTAATGCTAGCACTGGGGGACATTAAAGCCATTCTGGCTAGAATTATGGGGACATGCACAGGAATGACATATGGAAAATGCTAAGAGCCGCATATCCCAACAGGATGGACCCCAAGGCCCTGAAAGGAGAACCACTTTCAGAGACAGAAAGTCCCGCCTCATATGTTGACAGGCAGTTGAGGAGATGGAAGCTCGAGACAGAGGAAGGTCCAGGAGGGAGTCCAGTCATGACGACCCTGTTCAGGACATCTCTGGTTTCGGCCCTCCCAATTCCTGCGCGGGACAAGCTGGAGGATGTGGTTGGATTGGACTCTATGCCTCACGCTCAGTTCCGTGATCATGTGGTCCATGCAGTTGACCGGTATCGGAGAGACAATGCAAAAGTGATTGAACAAGAGAAGTGTGCTCAAAGAAAACTCACACAGTTGCACATAAATGAACTTCAAACCAAGGCAAAAACACAGGCAGCAGTGGTTAAGGGTGACAGCACCATCATGAATGTGTCACCAGCTGGCCAGAATCAACCACCCAGACACCTGTGGCCCCGTCCCAGCCAATCATTAACTTCTACCCAAACCGGCCTGGTAGACAACAGCCTGGCATGCAAAGGAGGTTTCCCAATCGACAAGGCTGGGTGCAACAGCCACAACAACCGCAGTCAGTACACGGGGCACACGGGGATGTGGCCAAGCTGGTCACTTCTTGCGAAATTGTCAGGGTCCGCGTCCAAACCCTGATTGGTCTGGGCGTGGTCGTGGAACACGACCAAACCGGGGAAGAGGAGGTCCAGTTAATCCGTGGGCACCGCAACAAGGGTTTTAGGGGTGCCCAGAGAGCCCTACAGGGGAGGAGCAATTACCGATCGTTGCAGCCAATGCCAAAACAGAACCAATGCTCAATATTAGAATAGAAGGCAGATCGGTCCCAATGTTGGTTGACACCGGAGCAACGTACACGTGTGTTAAACCAAATTACGCAACACATCTCCCCATGTCTGATAAATTTGTAAAAACTGTAGGGTTCTCGGGGATGAAACAAGTAAACCCATTAACAGCTCCAGTAAAACTAACAGTGGATAACAGTGAAATTGAAATGCCAATTTTGGTTTCAGATCAAACTCCAGTCAACCTATTAGGTAGAGATGCATTGTGTAAACTACAAATTAAAATTTGGTGCTCACTACAAGGAATTTATCTTGATAGCTCTGGACTAGACTTTCAAATGTTTGCTCAAACAGAACATGCTAATGTCTACTGGCTTGGAGACATTAATGAACCAGTCACTGAGTCCTTTCGGAAATGGGAAAAATTCATCAAAGCACAAATTCCAGAAGCTTCTGCTCCATTCAGTGATTATCACTGCACCATGACTTATGATCCGTCATGCAGTAAAATCTTTGAAGAAAAATGGGAAAAAGAAACAAAAGGAGTGTGCGTCGAGCTAATATCACAATACATCGTGATAGGTCAGCCCGGTGCAGCTGCAAATGTAGAAACAAACTCATTTATTGAGAGATGGCACACGGTGCCAGAATCAGCACCGCACATCACCTTAATGGTGAACAAAGACTTTGCATCAAGGGACCTTGGACCAATGATGCTAACAGCAACTAAAGTTGAGTGGCAGAAAACAGATAACCCCTTAATCTTCATCACAAAAGATGCAGATATGATAAAGGTTCTCTGCGACACCACCATGACAGCAAAACCACAGGTTGTAACGGTTCCAACTAAAAAACACTTGCAAGGCTTCACAGCATCGGAAGCCATTCAAAGTGAATTAAAAGATGACATGATAAAACAGGTTTCAGACCAACTGTAGTCCAAACATGACACAGATGTTGGACTGGTAAAATCAGCAAATCCAGTCAAAATGGAGTTAAAGCCAAATGCGAGATTGCCCTGCCGACCTCAATACCCACTGAAACCAGAAGCAGAAGAGGGTATAAATCAAACAATCGAAGGTTTAATCCAAGCAGGAGTATTGAGAGAAACCTACAGCATCTGCAATACTCCAATATTACCTGTGTTAAAAGCAGACAAGATGAAGTACCATTCTAATAACCAATGTAACTGATGACCTATTGACCTTTAAAGGCCACTACAGTGACTTATGTACTTTTTGAAATGTTTTCAAACTAAATCTGCTTTTGTTTGAAACAAGAACTGAATCACAGTGTTAGTGCCATGGTAATCACAGCATTAGTGTAAAGAGTGTGCAGCGTATATCGAGCTTGAGGGAAAACAGGACTCCTACTCACAGCCTCAGTGTTCTAGGTAGGAGACACTCCCTCAGTCCCCTGATGTTTGTTCATTCATTCATTCCTTTATTTTGTTTATTCTTAGGAGAAAACAAAACAGAAACCATCTCATTTCACAGAAACACAAAGATTCAGAGAATGTCTTACAGAACAAAGTGTATAAATGAAACTTAAGCGTACATACCTGATGAGGCTCACTGTGCTGTTACTCTGGGCTGAGGAAGTACACGCCACTCTTCTGTTTTATTGCTGAAAAACAATCTTGCAGCATTAGTCTGTTGAATTCAACTGCTTTGTAGATGTAGTCTATGAAGCTGAATGCTTCTAATGAAACCGATTATCTTTAGGGATTGGGCTAATGACAGGTTTATTAACCGGTACTTTAAGAAATGGTGAAATGGTAAATGGCCTATATTTTTATAGCACATTCTAGAATTCTACAACCCCCCAAAGCACTTCACAACACTTTCATACACTGGTGGTGATGAGCTACAAGAAACCAACAGCTGCCCTGGGAAACACTGACAGAAGCAAGGCTGCAGTACACAGATGCCACCAGTCCATCTGACCACCACCAGTAGGTAAGGCAGGTGAAGTGTCTTGCCCAAGGACACAGTGACTGGGACAAACTGAGCAGGGCTCGAACATGAACCCCTCTGGTTATGGGGCAGGCACTTAGCTCCTCTGCCATTGTCCAGATTTTGATGACAATAAGTTCATTTCTTCTTGTTTTGATGGGAAATGTGTGTCTTGTAGAGCTTTAACATCAGGGCCAGCTCTAACCCGCCCAGGTAGTGTTCATCTGGATAGCCCGGGTTTTTTCCGTGCTCAACCGGACGTTTTTTCAGCCCTCTTCCTAAGGTGATCTGCTTCAGGCTGAAACCTATCCAACACACCCACTACCGACTTATTGGCCGGCTCAGATTCACGCCTATCATTAGGGGGAGCCTCTGATTGGCAGGTAGAATCAGCCAGCGGGAGCTTCCCAATTGCGTGATTCATTATCATTCTGGATACTGAGGAGTAAACATCGCCTCTGACTGAAGCCTTCTCTCTGTCTCTCACTGATATGTGCTGTGAGGAGCGCATGCACACACACACACACACACACACACACACACAGCGCTGCAAGGCTTGAGCTGCCCTGCGCAAGGACAGACACAGCAGTCTGGATGCAATATCAGAGTCAGAGTCTCCAAAAGCAACACTGCTCACAGCCGCTTTTGTTTAACTTAAGGGACTTTCCCCGTCCACGTGTTCGGAGATTTCCATGTTCCTGAAAAGTGTGCGTGAACAAAACCCAGCGGTGCGGAACCTGGACTGGCGCCACCCAGCTCGGACCAAACCAGGCCAGATGTGGAAGCGCCAATAGTAGTCTAGAAATCTAGATAAACTGTAGCAGTAGCTAAAATATTTTGCTTTGTAGGTTGGTCTAGCAATGCTCCATTGTAGCCTTAGGAGGTCTACCATTGGCCTGTGTTATGCCAATCACAGCGCTCTATTGGTTTGGTGGGAGAGATGATGTAACGGTGCGGAACAGCTAAGATGGCGATGGCTCGTTTGAAACAGCTTCGGCATCAACTTTGGACTATTTAGACTTGGGCTTTTGTTTGAGTCAAGAGCAGATAGAGGTACTTAAGTCCTTTATTTAGAAAAAGGATGTATTTGTGTCTTCGCCAACAGTGTACGCCAGACTGCCCAGTTGACTGACATCTGTAGTGGTGAGTATGTCATGTTGTTCGTTGTCCAAGCATGTGGAGACAGTTTGAAAGACAACCATAGATTCTGCCCCACGACTGGGTAGTGGCCAGAATATATACTCACATATACAGGATGGCTTGCCAGGCTGGTGTCTTGGTTCTTAGAAAGGGAAATGCAGAGTGAACTGAGAGCATTTTCACCTTCAAAACTCATCCAAAAATATTAAGATGGGAATCTTCCTGCTTTACTTGCTGAACCACATATTTGCACTCTGAAAGAAAATGGAAAGGAAAAACATGAAGAAAAAAATTTTTTTTAACGTGATAATTAAAAAAGTTCCGCATGTCCTTGACCAGAATCAGAATGAAAATGATAGTAAAAGTTGTTTGCTGTTTATGGAGCTGCAGCTGTTGGCTGACTGCTCTGCAGAAATACACACTGTATACAAAAGCAACCCCAGTTTTATAAAAACTCATCAGATTTAAATGCTGATGTATAGACTATCTAAAATAGTAAATCCATGAATTTTATTTCTATTTAAATGTTTCCCACATCTCTGGTCTTGTTTGTGTTGTTCATGGATGAGTACCAAGGCTTAGACATGGAGAGGAGGTTGTCTGCTTTGGGATCCTCAGAGTCTCTGATTTTTTGCTGCTGCTGATGTTATGTTGGTGTCTTTAAGCGGTGACCTTCAGTGTGCACTAGGGTAGATCACAGTTGACTGTTGGAATGAGGCCAAGCTTAGTTAAAGGGAATTTATGGACTTTGAAATTTTCATGCTCGCTATTGCACCCTCAGGCCAAACGTGTAACTGCAGCTTCAATAGTAAGCTCGTGCACGAGGCATGCATGCTGTAAGTGCACATTCCTGAATGAAAACAACAGCTGAGTAAGTCCCGCTGCTGATGGCTCTTCTAAATTGTCTTTCAAATTTGCCTCCACACAATTAGCAATGTCCAATACAGAATATAATATAATATAATAGAATAGAATAGAATAGAATAGAATAGAATAGAATAGAATAGAATAGAATAGAATAGTCTATTGATTTTGTACAGGGTACAGTGTAATTGGAGTGCCACCCCCTTTGGTGCAAAATGTAAAAGAATACAAAAAATAATGCAGAAATGATGTAAATATAAAATCAACAATAATATGTGCAAATATACACAGAGTAGCAGCATTAGTTGGGTTCTGTGCAGGTCAATATTGTAAGCAGAATTTTAGCATATTGAGTGAAACTCAAATAGCACATATAATTGTTAGCCTATATAATAATTATAATTATATAACAATTATAATTTATAATTGTTATATAATTATAATTGTGATAATTGTCAGCTTCATCCAGGCCAATGCAAGGAAGTTGGTCAACCTCATCCTGTGATGCACACCTATTGCACAAGACAAATACATTTTATATAATCAGTGAATAGAACGTGAGAGTGGGATGTTACTACGGTATTAAAAAAAACAATAATAAAACATACCTTATTGATATTGGAGGTACATAATCTGAATCATACGGGTCTAAAGCTCCTTCCTTCTCTTTCCAGCTCTAGTCTGGAAGTAAAAACAGCAGCAGAACATGATTATATATCCTGACATATAGCCATTGCATTTCAATGAGAATAATTTGTTACTTACACACTGTTTCCAAACTATTGGCTTGTTCCTCATCTAAAGAGTTCTTTCAGCTCCATCGATTTGATGCTACAAAAACAAACAGAATACATCAATTACAAAAACATAGGTTATGAATCAAATGATAAAAGCTCTGCATGTTTCTGCATTTACCAAGACTTCTCATAAATGATAACCAGGACTGCTGTATAATTTATTCTCCACATCCAGACACAATTATCCTCTGTCTCATGAACAGAAGCTGGGATGTTTATGCCCACAAAGTTTTTCTTTTTTGCTCCAACAACACACTCCTCTGGTTATGACTTTTTCTTTCTTGTGCTCCTGATCTATATTTCCTCTCCACCTCCACGGATCCACCTGTCTGTCGGCACATCTGACGCTGGTCAGATGCTGCGTGTTGTCAGTCATTGAGGGAACGTGCACGGTGTCGGATAACTCATCTTTTTTCTCTCTCTCTTGCCTGGGCTGACGGGGGCTGACGGAGCTGTACACGTGGCGCACATCATCTCCAAAGGCGCATTTGGAGATGATGTGCGCCGCGCGTACAGCTCCGTCAGGCGCATTTGGAGAGGATGCATCCTAATTTGTGTCCCCTCTTGTAGCGTGTGTTCGGTTCTGCCTATCGGGAGGGGCGGGTCAGCGGCGCTGGGGGAAATGTGTTTACTTGGAGACGGACATATTTTTGCAGAAATCGCGTAGATTTCCACTAATAAATGAGCGGTAATGGTACCGGTACTCATCCTACCCTGGAAAAAAGTCCCAGTGCGCTGAGAGGTAAAAATAAGAATAAGACTAATATTAATATCCTGACCAGCACTGACTCTGATGGAGACACGCTACACAAGCAGCCTAAAAATGTTCCTACTATGATATACGTAAGCCCCCGGTTTGCTTTGAAAGCACCCACAACCCTTACCCCACACGTATTTAGTAATAATTTCTTACCTGTCCAGCAACAATGATGCCAACTGCGGGTCTTTTGTCTCAGCATTTTCCACTTCTGCTGGCCGGACCGATGTTTATCCTCGTTCTTTGCCTTCGGCGACCAGACTGGAGTTTTGCTCTTTTTGTCGGGCTGGAATACACTCTTGGGTTCTTTGTCTTGTTTGGGGTCTGGGCTGGAGTTTCACTGGTGCTTGAAGCAGCTCTCTTGTTTTTGGCTGAATCAGCTACCAAAACCACCTCTCGCTCTACCGCTAAGCTACAGCTAGCAAACAAACGCTGCGGGCGCGTGAGCACGCATGACGTCATCACGCATTACGCTGCCTCTGGAGGACACCGGGGAAGCCTGCTTGCTCGACCCGAACACAATCTTTTCTGTGAGTTTACAGGCCTACAGAGGCAATCACAGTGAAAATGCCAGGGCTCATTCTACAGGACCACGGCATTGCAGGAGAATGTATGAGGAATAAATTTAAAATTTCTATACTTGTATTAGCTGTTAAACTTCCACAATGTCCCTTTAAGATGTGCACCTTTAAATTTAAAGGAGTCAGCTGAAGACGTTTTAGCACCTGATCAGGATGTCTCCTGAGTTCTGGTTACATTTCCAGACACATCCCATTTGGAGAAAACCCCTCGAGGAATTATATTTTCTTTCTGGAATGGGAATAATCTGGGAATCCCCAGGTGGAGCTAGAGAGTGTTACAAGTAGGGGTGTTCCAATTCACCATTTAATCGATGCATCGCAAATCGCGATGTGACATGTGCCGACTCAAAATCGATTNCGTTGATCAGGTCCACTGATTAAAATTAACTGATTCAGATATAAACTTTTTGGCTAAAATCATAATGTCGGTGACTCCAGTTGCAATATTGATGATAAAAAATCCTGATTTGGCAAAGGAGATAAAACACATCTCTGAAAAATGGGCTAAACGCACTACTAACCTTTCTAGTCCTTGGCCTGCAGAAGGGACGTTTGACGTCTCAGTGTGTGATGATCTTGAACTAAGAATAAGGGATTACAAACCCAAAGACAATTCCAAAAAGAGACAACAAAAACGGGAAAAGGAACTACAGGTTCTTGACTTATTTAAGACAGAGGGAAAAAGCTATAGGCAGAAACTCAGACAAGCTGTTATTAAAATGAACAACATGGAACAAATAGGCCAAGAGGAGACAGAAGGGAAGGGACAAGCAGGTCTCTACCCCCTCTTGGGAACTGTCAAAATAACAGGAGATTTTGATTTGCGGGACACATTTGATAGTGTTGGTGCAGGGGTCAAAGGCACAATTTTGGAGCTCAGCACATCAAAACAAGACGACCAGGATGAGCTCACAAGTTCACCTGCATCATCAAAAAAGGGAAAGGAGAATCAGCAAACTCCCCGACGCGTAGAGCGCCCACAGTATTGTAGCACTGAAAGGCGTGCTGCTACTGAGGGCCGGCAGAGGGCAGTTGATTGTTTTGCTGAACGAAAAGAACTCCTGAAGAGCAAACCAAAAGCTGACTCTTATTGGATTGGTCTCCAGAACGACATAGGACTCAATGAAGAGTGTGCAGAAGTAAAGGAGCTTCTGAGAGACATAAATGAGGGTCTGCAAAAATCAATTAACCGAATTGCTGATCCACAGGAAGAGGAAAACAGTGGGAGCACTGATACAGGAAGTAAAGAGAAAAGCTTTAAGCTAATCTATCGGCCTAATATTCACTCACCAGACCGCGCAGGTCCCAGTAGGGTCCAAACCCCGAAAGAAGTTGAACCTGATCAAAACAACATAGTGCCTGATCTGAGACCAAGATCGGAGTTAAAACCACCGGTTCGGTATCCTGAAAAGGGCCAGTACCCAATTCTAATTAAAGGTGCCAGAGCAAATTACATTCCCTGGCAGAGCCTCGACCTGGCTGGTCTGGTTTCGCGCCTGCCTGAGATCCATGAAGGTGCTGGAAAGTGGATTAGGGCTTTTGAGCAGGAGACCACTGGCCTAATGCTAGCATTGGGGGACATTAAAGCCATTCTGGCTAGAATTATGGGGACATCAGCTATGGAAGCTATGCTAACAGCAAATGGATATAAATGGGTGATTGACCCAATGGCTGACGGTACAGAGTTCAACATGCACAGGAATGACATATGGAAAATGCTAAGAGCCACATATCCCAACAGGATGGACCCCAAGGCCCTGAAAGGAGAACCACTTTCAGAGACAGAAAGCCCCGCCTCATATGTTGACAGGCAGTTGAGGAGATGGAAGCTCGAGACAGAGGAAGGTCCAGGAGGGAGTCCAGTCATGACGACCCTGTTCAGGACATCTCTGGTTTCGGCCCTCCCAATTCCGGCACGGGACAAGCTGGAAGATGTGGTCGGATTGGACTCTATGCCTCACGCTCAGTTCCGTGATCATGTGGTCCATGCAGTTGACCGCTATCGAAGAGACAATGCAAAGGTGATTGAACAAGAGAAGTGTGCTCAGAGAAAACTCACACAGTTGCACATAAATGAACTTCAAACCAAGGCAAAAACACAGGCAGCAGTGGTTAAGGGTGACAGCACCATCATGAATGTGTCACCAGCTGGCCAGAATCAACCACCCCAGACACCTGTGGCCCCGTCCCAGCCAATCATTAACTTCTACCCAAACCGGCCTGGTAGACAGCAGCCTGGCATGCAAAGGAGGTTTCCCAATCGACAAGGCTGGGTGCAACAGCCACGACAACCGCAGTCAGTACCCATGTGCTGGGGATGTGGCCAAGCTGGTCACTTCTTGCGAAATTGTCAGGGTCCGCGTCCAAACCCTGATTGGTCTGGGCGTGGTCGTGGAACACGACCAAACCGGGGAAGAGGAGGTCCAGTTAATCCGTGGGCACCGCAACAAGGGTTTTAGGGGTGCCCAGAGAGCCCTACAGGGGAGGAGCAATTACCGATCGTTGCAGCCAATGCCAAAACAGAACCAATGCTCAATATTAGAATAGAAGGCAGATCGGTCCCAATGTTGGTTGACACCGGAGCAACGTACACGTGTGTTAAACCAAATTACGCAACACATCTCCCCATGTCTGATAAATTTGTAAAAACTGTAGGGTTCTCGGGAATGAAACAAGTAAACCCATTAACAGCTCCAGTAAAACTAACAGTGGATAACAGTGAAATTGAAATGCCAATTTTGGTTTCAGATCAAACTCCAGTCAACCTATTAGGTAGAGATGCATTGTGTAAACTACAAATTAAAATTTGGTGCTCACCACAAGGAATTTATCTTGATAGCTCTGGACTAGACTGTCAAATGTTTGCTCAAACAGAACATGCTAATGTCTACTGGCTAGGAGACATTAATGAACCAGTCACTGAGTCCTTTTGGAAATGGGAAAAATTCATCAAAGCACAAATTCCAGATGCTTCTCCTCCATTCAGTGATTATCACTGCACCATGACTTATGATCCGTCATGCAGTAAAATCTTTGAAGAAAAATGGGAAAAAGAAACAAAAGGAGTGTGCGTCGAGCTAATATCACAATACATCGTGATAGGTCAGCCCGGTGCAGCTGCAAATGTAGAAACAAACTCATTTATTGAGAGATGNCAGCATCAGAAGCCATTCAAAGTGAATTAAAAGATGACATGATAAAACAGGTTCCAGACCAACTGTGGTCCAAACATGACACAGATGTTGGACTGGTAAAATCAGCAAATCCAGTCCAAATGGAGTTAAAGCTAAATGCGAGATTGCCCTGCCGACCTCAATACCCGCTGAAACCAGAAGCAGAAGAGGGTATAAATCAAACAATTGAAGGTTTAATCCAAGCAGGAGTATTGAGAGAAACCTACAGCATTTGCAATACTCCAATATTGCCTGTGTTAAAAGCAGACAAGATGAAGTACAGATTGGTACATGATTTAAGAGCGGTAAATGAGATAATCACTGATTTTGATGCAGACGTTCCAAATCCAAACACACTATTAAGTAACATCGATGTTGAAGCAAAATATTTCACAGTGATCGACCTGTGTTCTGCATTCTTTAGTATTCCTTTGGCAGAAGAGTCACAATATCTATTTGCTTTCACCTATCGTGGTAAGCAATATTCTTACACAAGACTCCCCCAAGGGTTTAAACATAGCCCGCATGTGTTCAATCAGATTCTGAAACAAGACCTTGATGGAACTGAAATCAACAGCACATTGATCCAGTATGTTGATGACTTACTGATCTGTTCTCGGACAATTGAAGATTGCCACCGAGACTCCATCAGAGTCCTCCAGAAACTAGCACGGGGAGGACACAAAGCTTCTCTGACAAAACTTCAGTATTGTCAACCACAGGTGGAGTACCTCGGGAGAGTGATCTCTCATGGTAATGTTGCAATCTCACCGGAACATGTGGAAGGTGTGAGCAAAGCTCCACAGCCACAAACCGTGGGACAGATGATGACATTTTTGGGGATGACAGGTTTCAACTCAGAGTGGATTGAAAACTATGCTGGAAAAACAGCACCACTCAGAGAATTAATAAAGAACGCTGGAAACCAATCATTGAAATCAACCTTAAAGTGGACAAACGAAGCTAAAGCAGCTTTTGAAACTATCAAACAAGACATGCAAACTTCTCCAAGTTTAGCAACACCTGATTACACAAAACCATTTGTCCTGTACGTGGCAAACAGACACAACATGTATGCTTCTGCAGTGTTGATGCAGGAGACATGTAGTGGTAGACGGAAACAGCCAATAGCTTATTACAGTGTAAAACTTGACAATGTTGCACAGGGATGGCCCCCATGCTATCAGGGAGTGGCAGCAGTGCATTACGCATACGAAAAGGCTTCTGTGATAACGATGGGCTACCCCATTGTAATTCACACACATCACAAAATAGCTGAACTGATCAACCAAGGAAAGTTTGTGGTAAACCAAGCAAGATGCTTGCAGTACATGCCACTGTTGACATATCCTGATGTCACAATAAAAAGATGTACCACATCAAACCCGGCAAACAATGTTCCTTTTGACTTTGAAGGAGAACCACATTGCTGCTTAGCTGAGGTGACCAAGTACACTAAGCTAAGACCAGATTTAGAATCTACACCTTTTGAACAGGTAGATGTGACGTTTTTTGTGGATGGTTCATGTTTCAGAGACCACTTAGGAAACCATGCAGGTTTCTCTGTTGTGGCTAAGGCAAATGACAGATTTGAAACGCTGAAAGTTGAAAAATGTAATCAACCATGTTCTGCTCAGCTAGCAGAACTCAAGGCTCTGACCGAAGCCTGCAAGTTGGCAAAGGGTCAGGTAGCGAACATCTTCACTGACTCCGCCTATGCCCATGGAGTGTGTCACCTGTTCGGCAGTGTTTGGAAACAGAGAGGTTTCAAGAAGACAGATGGCACTCCAATCCTACACGGAGAGCAGATAAGGGACTTGATGTCAGCAATGATGCTTCCCTCAAAACTAGCCATAGTCAAATGCCCTGCTCATCGCAAGGGTAACTGTGACATCATTAGAGGCAACAATGCAGCAGATGAGGCTGCCAAGTTTGCCTCCAGGTGTGAGGAAGCAATTTTAACACCTGTAATTTCATTAGAGCCTGTGGTAACACCAGAAGACATTGTTCTCATGCAGGAAAAAGCTGAAAAGAGCGAACAACATCTTTGGGAAAAAAGAGGAGCAACCAGAGACTCAGGCGGTTTGTGGAGATCCCATGAAGGCTTGATTGTTGCACCTGTTTCTTTGTTAACCATGCTGATTTCAGAGAGTCATGGTCCCGACCATTGTAGTCGTACAGAGGTGCTGAAAAGACTTAACCAGCAAGGCTATTGGTCACCCTATCTGAAAGCCATGGTCGATGAAGTAATAAATCAGTGTGACATTTGTGCTCAGAACAATGTGCAAAAAGGCATCAAAGTGCCAGCAGGACACATCCCAGTGCCGGAAGGTCCCTTTAAACATCTAGTCATTGACTATGTTGACATGATCAAGTCTGTGCAAGGTAAACGGTACATGTTGGTGGTCATCGACAGGTTCAGTCGATGGGTGGAAGCCATTCCTTCTAAAGATCTTGGTTCGGACACAGTGGTTAAGTTTTTGGTGAGAGAAGTGATTCCACGTTTTGGCATTCCATCAGAAATAAGCTCAGACAATGGTCCAGCTTTTGTTGAAAAGATTCTTAGAGGTGTGCTACAGCAGCTGAGGATTAAACAGCGGCTAGGTGCTGTCTATCACCCACAGAGTCAAGGCATGGTGGAGCGTGTTAATCTAACACTGAAAGCTAAAATCTGTAAGATCTGTGCTACCACTAACCTCAACTGGGTTGATGCTTTACCACTAGCTTTAATGAGCTACCGCTTTCAAACTAACAGAACCACTCACCTTTCACCGCATGAGGCACTAACAGGCAGACCAATGCCAGTTCCTCAGCTCAGGGGTCCCCACAAGGGGCCCTCACTGGAGCAGTTAGAGCTGGAGCTTAAAAGCTATATGAAGCAACTAACTAGCATCCATGAAGCCATTTATTCACAGGAAAAGAAAAGAGAGCTCGTCTCTAGCGCAGGCGCAGACGGGCCAGTGGTTCCTGGAGACCTGGTATACATCAAAGTCTTCAGGAGAAAGTGGCACGAACCACGGCGAGAGGGTCCCTACAAAGTGGTTCGAGCAACGCCAACTGCAGTCCAGGTCGAAGGAGGATCCACGTGGTACCACCTGACCCACTGCACAAAAGCCAAAGACAAAACTCAGGGCGGTATTGTGTCAGACATAACCAAGCAGCATGAGGGCCCAGAAAAAGAAGGGCATGCTAAGTCTGATAACTGTTTTGCTTTGGATGACACTAGGGGGTCTGGGACTGGTGCTGGAGGAGGTGAAGATGGAGATGACCAAGGAGCAACGCGTCGACCCATCACAAGGGCGTACGCCAAGCGGCTCGGCCAACGGAGAAGCAGCACAACATAGCCAAGTTAAGTACAATGCAGCAGGCCGGATGCAAGATAGGTCAGCATCCTTGCCTGCATTCAATTTAGCACTTGTTCATTCTCGTTTGTCGCAAAAAGAGGAGGAAGGTAGACAGATGTACTTACGCCAAATGGCAGATCAGGCTCAGCGTACAACTCCAAAATTAGAACATAACCTGCAAAAGCTAATGTTAACTACACCTTTTGTAACCCCTGCAGCTAGAATGGTTGTGACAACTACAGCTCCAAACAATGTTTTGACTACGGTTGAGACAGCTGTGGCCCCTGATGTTTTGACTACAGCTCCAAACAATGTTTTGACTACGGTTAGGACAGCTGTGGCCCCTGATGTTTTGACTACTGCTCCAAATAATGTGTTAACTACTAGTACCCAGACAACTGTTGCCAATAATGTTGTAACCACAGTGCCAAATCATGTTTTAACTACTGCCAAGACTACTGTAATTCCTGATGTTTTAACAACCACAATTAATGTACAGGATGTTTCTACTCCCTCACCATTACAGCTGGTAACTCCACTGATCTTGTTTTCCAAAACTACACCAGTTAATAGCGCTAGGGGTGCAGCCACCAAGCCAGCAGTTGATTCCACAACTCCAACGGGGGCTGTGGCTGTGAAACCTGGACTTGCTGCAGCACCCCCTGGTGTTAGCCATGATTTTAATTGTCAACGGGGAGGCCTTGAGGAGTTAAATAAAATAGAAGTCAAGGTTGTGTCCAAACCTTTGTTTGGGCCAGTTAGACCTAGGTCCGGAGGAAACACAGGGCCCATTTCCCCTAGGGCAGGCAGATCAATGCCTGTGGATGATAAACTTTGGGATGTTGCTATGCAAAATAGCTGGTATAAGTGGGCATTGTACACAGTAAAAGAAATGACTCCAAATGAATGTATAGTGTGTGCGCAACCACCGGGAAGGTTACCTGAGGTGATTCCAGAAAAGTACACTTCTAGGGAATGTGCTATTGCACAACGGCGTACATGCAAGACTGCAAAGAAAGTAGTGAGCAATAAAAAGGTTCCACCTTTTCTTAAATTGCCGTTGTGTGGACTTCAATGCAGATTGCTTCATGGTACACAAGACAAGTACAAATATATGAAGAAATATAAGGAGTATAATATCCAAGAGGCGTGTGCTGAATTTGCAATCCAAACAAACCAAAATGGTCCCCCAACAGACTACACAGTAGACTACAACGCGGAGTATGAATGTTTTGCAAGTGGAGGTTTCACTAATGATGAAGGAATTGATGTAGGTAATACATCAGCTAGATGCAATGTGACTTGGGTGTTATCCTGGTTCCCACATGCAAATATGACACCACTCTTTATTGACACCCCCATTTGGTATGAAAACCCTAAACCTCTTAGTGAGGAATGTGATGACATCACAATGACAATTCCTAATCTTGCTTTATTAGGTGAACAGGACGTTCCGGTAGCTGACAGCTACTGGATGTGTGGAGATGATGTTCTAGTTAATGTTTTGCCAAGTTTTTGGGTTGGATTGTGTGCGCTAGTGAGAATGAAAGTTCCTGTGACTGTTTTGTACGAAGGAGTGGATGAGTTACTTGGGATTGATAAGGTAAATAACCGTAGGACAAAGAGATATGACGTGTTTGATCACAAAGTGCACTTGAATGCCATAGGCCTGCCAACAGGCATTCCAACTGAGTTCCAGGCCAGAGATGAGGTCATTGCGGGGCTGGAATCTATCTTACCGTGGATTACAATAGCAAAAACGGTCAGATGGGTGAACTTTTTGTTTTATAACCAACAAAGGATCCTGAATTACACGACGACCTCTCTGACCCTTGTCGGCCAGCAGCTTGATGCCGCAACCCTAATGACTTTGCAGAACAGGCAGGTTTTAGACTGGCTGATGGCTGAGAAGGGCGGAGTCTGTCAACATCTCCTTCTAGACAAGACGCAGTGTTGTGCGTACGTGCCGCGTAACACTGCTCCTGACGGTACGTTTACTGCAGCTATGGAAAAGATGAAAAGTTTGACAGTAGAGTTGCGGGAGAATGCAGGCAAGGAGAGCTGGTCCTTAGATTTTTTAGACCTAAAGTTAGGCGCTTGGGCGTCTATGTTTGTTAAAACTGGAGTTAGTGCATTAATTGTACTAACTCTTGGTCTTTTTTTGACATGTTGCATCCTGTCTGCTGTGAGGAGGAGGTGTGAGAAAACTCTGGCTGCCCAAATGAATCTTGCTGCCGCTTCTCAGTACGTCCAGATGGAGATGGCCACAGGGGACTCAGCACCGGTACTGGTGAGCCGTGGCCTGACCAATGGTGTGGCTAATGTCTAGACCGCGCCACTCAGAGGTCCATGGACGTCATGTGCAGTTGGCTAAAGGCTCCAAGCTTAAAAGCCCTCTTCCAGCAACCCCCCCCCAAGTCCCCGCCCACCTACCCCTTCCCCGCCTCCGTTCCAGCATCACGACCCCTCCCCCAAACCCCTCCCTTTCCAGGATCAAGACTTCCCCCGTTCCAGCGTCGGCTGTCTCCAACACCACCATCCCGCCCCCATCACCCCCCCCCCTGTTCCGCTGACGTCATTAAACTGAAATTGACTCTGTGTTTTTCTTTTGCTTCATTCACCACTCCAAAGTCTGAGACAGTGACTCTATTTTTGTTTTTGCTGCACACCAGTCGCAGTTCATTTAGCTTATTGCACCACTCATGTTATTCTCTTACATTTTACTCCAGTACTCATATGTTCTTTGTGTTTTCATTTCATTTACAGTGTTTTAGCATATTGGTTCATCTACTCTTCGTGTTATTTTACGGTTATTACACTTCGTTAAAATTTCGCTAAGGTTAAGTACTCTCTATTCACATGGTTGTTTTTACGGCCGATTCATGACATTTATCGGCTGGTAGTTTTCATGTGTTTTTGGTGTTTTTGTTTGTTTTTGTTTTGTGTTAGCTTGAGGACAACATGTCATCTGGGTCCGTAGGCTAGCCTTGTATGCTCACTCTGTGCTGTGTGTGATCGTCCCATCTTGGGGCTGGGAGGTCAAGGAGGAATTTTTCCTGTTGTAAAAACAGCGGACAGGTTTTCGCCTCCTTACAGGGTGTGTGTGCATTATTTTTTGTGTCATGACGTGTTCAGTTGGAATTGCAGTCATGGGTCACATCATGTTCTACAGCTAACCATTATCTCCATTATTACAATTGCATACTGTTTACTATTCGGTTACTTAGCCATTGTACTAGTCAAATGCATGGTAGTTTTGCATTGTTCTTCTGTTGAATCATTGCATGTTTTGGTTCGTGGTCATGTATTGTGTTACCATATTCAGTTATACAGTCTTCACGTTAGTCTGGCACTCATTTAATGGTTCATACTACAGTTATCCTACACTTCTACATTTAGTCTGGTTTTACTCACGTACGTTAACTAGCGTCTGGCGGCTCCTGCCGCCAAAGGGAGGACTGTAGTGGCCTTTAAAGGTCAATAGGTCATCAGTAACATTGGTTATTAGAATGGTACAGAGTCTAGTTTGGTTCTCCAGCTGAACTGCTAAGGAATGTGTTTATGGAACATCGTGATGGGTTGTCCGGGAAAAGTACGTCAGAAGAACTGTTTATCAGACAGGCCACTTTCCATCTAAAGCAGCCAAACTAATGTCACCAGCGGACGTGTTCCCAATCCATCAGCCTGTGGAAAGTCCCGCTGATAGGGCAGAAGTTGTTCTCTTGAGAACATGACCATATTTAGAGAATACAATGAGCTCAGTTGATTTCCGCACGGCCACATCTAGCTGTGTGTGTATGTGCCTGCACGAAAGTTGCATAACACAAAACGACTATAAGTAGACCACCCCACTTTCATTCGGGGGGCTTCGTACTCAGATGGCTGTCTGTACGTATCTTCTTCTCAAACAACTGAATCCTCTACAACCGCGGTCGTCAGGGAAACGTTCAACTTGATCAAATATCACATGCGATCCACGTTACAACAATAAATGTATAATTTTATGATGTCACCCACAAACTGAACAATAAAGTAACACCACTCATCTTTCATTTTTTCATCAAAATAAATCGTAATTCCACGTCTAGTTAGCTGGAATCGAGGCATAGTTGACAGAAACGCTGTTTCTGACCGCCGTGCACTGCCGACGCAGGGGATTTCTATCTGCATGAACCTGTTGGTACCAATGCCGGTTCAACTCAGCTGGCCTGCAGAGAAGTTTGTTCTGAAAAGTTCTTTTATGTCATTTTCAGACGTGCTTTGAGTAACAGTAGGGAGAGGTGAGCCTGTCCTTTGCTGCTCAAGAGCTGAAGACAAAGATGTGACCATTTCAGGACATGATAAAATATCCAGCTCCATCTTTGTTTCACCATCCAGGATGAGAGCGCTTCTCTCTTGACAATGACCCGCCCTCAAACCTTTCAGCCAATCACAGAACAGTAAGATGGCCTGACGTCCGTTTCAATGGTTTCAACCAAACTGCCTTCCTTTTCCATTACTTTCTCTCACATTCATATATTCTCCTCTCACTCACACACACACACACACACACACACACACACATATATATATATATATATATATATATATATATACTCCTCATACACAAATATTCCCAATTGCACATACATACTTGCTGGTTTGAGAGAGGAGTGAAGGAAGCCATCTATCTCAAAATGGAGAAACCATCATTAAATAGAGGAGGAGGACTCAGGTTTCACCTTTCCAGCACCTACAATGCAGCTTTGAACCAAGTTCCAAAACAGTTTCAGTCCAGTTCACACCCTCCTGCATCTAATCAACACAACGACTCACAAACAACAGAGACTAACGATGCTAACGACTCATCAAGAGGTAGGGAGGAGGGGCATTCACAGGCAGATGCTGCGCATTGAGCAACAACCGACAGCTACAGTTTATAAGATCGACCCTCCCATATTCCAGTCAGAATTGACAAAGCTCCTCGGATGAGAAGCGAAACGTCTTCAAGAAACCAAAGAAGTCCAGTTGCCTTCATTTGAACCCCTTGGATTACCATGACCTGGATGACTGAGACCCTTCACCAGCATACTTGCTGGTTTGACATATAAGAATATCAGAGATAAAATAAAATATATATAAATGTGAAAATGAAGAAAATATACGTGTGTGTGTGTGTGTGTGTGGGAAGGATGAATGTGTGTGAGAGAAGAATGTATGTGAATGTGAAATGTATGTGTGAGAGAGAACATGTGTGTAAAAAAATGTGTGTGTGTGTATGAGAAGAATGTACGCGTGTGTGAGGAGAATATATGAATGTGAGAGTAACAGAATGAATTATGGCTAACACAGCCCCTCATAGAATAATGTCCCAGGTGTCCTCTAGTGTAAGATGGTCCATCTGTCTGGTTAGAAAATAGTAGAAATTTATTAGGTGATTGGTCAATACTTTATTCAACAAGCCAGTACATTCTTTAGAGCACCATAAGATGTGATTTGATCTTTTCACTGTTTTTCAGATGCTGATGACCATCCTGGAGGAGGGAGGAGTGACGAGGCTACAAGCTACAGCAGGTGTGGGTAACTCTGATCCTCGAGGGCCTCTATCCAGCATGTTTTAGATGTTTCCCTGTTCCGATTCAATGGTTGTATCATCTGTTCAGCAGGTCATCAAGATATGTAGGAGTCTTTCAAACACCTGCTGATTAAAATCAGGTGTGTTAAAGCAGGTAAACAACTAAAACACACTGGATAGCGGCCCTCTAGGACCAGGATTGCCCACCCCTGTTTTACAGCATTGTATGGATAATCAGTTTGGTATATTTTAACTAGGCTACATTATAAAAATACTAAAATACTTTAAACACTTGAATTTGCACATTGGAGTTAAATTGAATTGAATTGAATAAAGTGTTAATTAAATGTCATTTAACTATTTCACAACTATAAAAGTAACATTACTCACTGATTCTCATTGAATAAATCCACTTATTGGTGCACTGGTGTGTTATAAATTAGGCTATAAAGTTTTATATAAGGGGCATTTATGAATAGACTATTAATTCTACAGTGGGGTATCATCATGTTAAAGGTGTGGTTCACTGAAAAATTGTTTTTTAAATCTTATTTCTGACTCTAGTGGGTCACTGAGTGTTTCATGCAGGCTGAACATGAAAATAGTCTCCTCCACCTATCTCCTGCATTAGCTTCTGACAGAAAATAGACTCTAGGTGAAACTCTAGGATTAGAAAAGCCTGACAGATCTATGTCACACTGTCACTTAACATTCATGGACTCACCCATTAATTATGACCTGTAATTAAATAATCTAATTAATCTCTTTTTTAATCTCACCTACTAATGGTGAGAAAATCCCTCATTTTGATGTATTTTTATTTAAATTCATTACATTATTGTGGCAGACTAAAAGATTAATATATAACAAAAAAACTGTCGTTATAAAGTCATTTATTGTTTAACAGACTTCTAAACTTTCCTTTTACATCACCAAGGCAGAATAATACTGTGCTCTTTTGTCAGTCTTAAATAATTAGACATTAAAAATAAAACATCAGGTCCATATAGAATAATCTAAGTTAACACATCAAGGAACGCTTTTTTGAGCAATGCAAATAGTGATCACAGAACCTGTTACTAAAATATTGATCTAAAATTAAAATAGACCTGTTATTACAGTGCTGTAAGTTAGCATATCAACACTGACAGTTTACCACTAAATAAAATGCTGAAAAAGCATTAAGTACTCACTCTCTCACTTCTGATGTGTGGTATGGCATGATAGTTAAATATAAATATAATTACATAAAATAAATTTTTAAAAAATCCCAACAGGTAGGTTAGAAAAGTCCCAGTAAAGTTAGATTAAAAATAAGATTAACTCAATTTAAAAAAATGCGTGCACTAAATGGGCTGTTAGGTCCCTGTACGACCAGTGTCAGAGCTTGGTCCTCATTGCCGGCAGTAAGTCGGGCTCGTTTCCGGTGAGAGTTGGACTCCGCCAAGGCTGTCCTTTGTCACCGATTCTGTTCATAACTTTTATGGACAGAATTTCTAGGTGCAGCCAAGGTGGTGAGGGGATCCGTTTTGGTGGCCTAAGGATCAGGTCTCTGCTTTTTGCAGATGATGTGGTCCTGTTGGCTTCGTCAGAACGTGATCTCCGGCTTTCGCTGGAGCAGTTCGCAGCCGGGTGTGAAGCAGCTGGGATGAGAATCAGCTCCTCTAAATCCGAGACCATGGTCTTGAGTCGGAAAAGGGTAGAATGCCTTCTCCAGGTCAGGGACGAGGTCCTGCCCCAAGTGGAGGAGTTCAAGTATCTCGGGGTCTTGTTCACGAGTGAAGGAAGGGTGGAGCGTGAGATCGACAGGCGGATTGGTGCTGCGTCTGCAGTGATGGGGGCGTTGTACCGGTCTGTCGTGGTAAGGAGAGAGAGCTGAGTCGAAAGGCGAAACTCTCAATTTACCGGTCGATCTACGTTCCTACCCTCACCTATGGTCACGAGCTTTGGGTAGTGACCGAAAGAACGAGATCGCGGATACAAGCGGCCGAAATGAGTTTTCTTCGCAGGGTGGCTGGGCTCTCCCTTAGAGATAGGGTGAGGAGCTCGGTCATCCGGGAGGGGCTCGGAGTAGACCCGCTGCTCCTCCACATCGAGAGGAGCCAGTTGAGGTGGCTCGGGCATCTGATTAGGATGCCTCCTGGACGCCTCCCTGGTGAGGTTTTCCGGGCACGTCCAACCGGGAGGAGACCCAAAGGAAGACCCAGGACACGCTGGAGAGATTATGTCTCTCGGCTGGCCAGGGAACGCCTTGGGATTCCCCCGGAGGAGCTGGCCCAAGTGGCTGGGGAGAGGGAGGTCTGGGCTTCCCTCCTTAAGCTGCTGCCCCCGCGACCCGACTCCGGATAAGCGGGAGAAAATGGATGGATGGATGGATGGTGTGCACTAAATGTGGCTGTAATTAATTAATCTCGATTAATCTTATAAATTGACACCTCTAATCATAAGGTGAAGAGGGATAATGTCAGAAACCAGACAGGTGGATTGAACCTAATAATAAAGTGTCACTTTAAGCCACGTTTTACTGTAAACTGCTACCGTTTGACTAAACATTAGTCTGCAATACTAACAATCAAAGGTTTTCTCACCTGTGTGGATTCTCATGTGTGAGTTTAAACTTGATTTCATACTAAATCTTTGTCCACAAACCCCACATAGAAATGGTTTCTGCCCTGTGTGCATTCTCATGTGTGAGTTTAAACTTGAACGCTGACTAAATTTTTTTCCACAAACCTGACACTCATATGGTTTCTGTCCTGTGTGGATTCTAGTGTGTTGATTAATAATGATTTCAGATTAAATCTTTTTCCACAAACCTCACATTCATATGGTTTCTGTCCTGTGTGGATTTTCATGTGCCAATCCAAAGTGAACGTCTGACTGAATCTTTGTCCACAAAGATCACATTTATATGGTTTTTCTCCTGTGTGGATTCTCATGTGTTTGTTTAAAGATGATTTGCGAGTAAGTCTTTGTCCACAAAGATCACATTCAAATGGTTTTTGCCCTATATGGATTCCTGTGTGTTTGGTTAAAGATGATTTACAACTAAATCTTTGTCCACAAACGTCACATTCAAATGGTTTCTCTCCTGTGTGGATTTTCATGTGTTGGTTTAAATGCGCCCGCTGACTAAATCTGTGTCCACAAAGATCACATCCAAATGGTTTTTGTCCTGTGTGGATTCTCGTGTGTTGGTTTAATAATGATTTCTGATTAAATCTTTTTCCACAAACGTCACATTCAAATGGTTTATCTCCCGTGTGGATTTTCAGGTGTCTGTTTAAATGTCCTTTTTGACCAAATCTTTGTCCACAAACCTCACATTTATGTGGCTTCTCTACTGTATGGTTTCTCATGTGAGTGTTTAAGGCAGTTCTCTGGGGAAATGTTTTACCACAGTCATCACATCTAAATGATTTTATCTCTTTCTGGACTTTCCTACGTGGGTCTACATTTTTCTTCATCTTAAAACATTTCTTAATAACCACACAGCCAGCAGACTCTAATCTTCTATGACAGGTCATGTGCCTCTGAAGAGATTGCTTGTGGAGAAATTGTTTACCACACTCAGAGCAGCTAGATGACGTGTTTGCTCTTGACACAGAAGCCCTACTCTCTTTCCAGTCACTGTCTTCATCTCCAGTTCCAGGTTCAGATTCTGACAGCTCAGAGTCACTATTCACTTCATCATCTCCACTAATTTCAGTCTCTGAAGAATCAGATGTCTCTGTATGGGTGTTTAGATCTGGGTTCTTGTTAGTTTCTGCTGTCATCTGGTCAGCAGAGCTGCTGGTTGGAACATCTTCATTCTCCATTTGCTGCTGAAGAAGCTGAGAGAACAGAGGTTTCTCTTCATCATCCTCTCTCTTTATAGAAACAGCAGCGAATGGAAACCTGGCAGCATCAGTCTCCTCCTTTACATGGTCCAGACTGGTCCAGAGTTTCTCCTGTTCCTCCTTTATGTGGAGAGGTTCTGGGTCCTGCTGGTCCCCACCAGCATTCTGTTCTTCAGGAGCTTCTTCTTTAACCAGCACCATCTGTTGAACATCTGCAGGAAACAAAAGATGTGAATTACAGACAGCTGTAACTTTATATTTGCACACACTTCCTACCCTTCGAGGAGTCATCAACGTCGTTAGTCCGTATTGTGTTAGACTGGTTGTTTTGATTAGATGCGGGTGGGTGTGACCTAGACTGAAACTGTTTAAAAATCAGGCTCAATGTAGGTGCTGGAAAGGCCAAACCTGAGGACCCCCCTCTGCTAAATTCAGGTCTTTCCTGTTTGACATAGATGGCTTTCTTTATTCCTCTCCTCTGGTTTCTCCTCCTGCATCTAATCAAAGCAACTAGTCCAACACAATAGGGCTTGATGGAGGAGGTAGGGAGGAGGGTTATTCATAGGTAGTTTCAGCTCGTTAAGCAACAATAGACAGCTATGGGGATGAGAAGTGAAATCCCATGTTGCCATAATAAAGAGGATTTACCAGTGTAGCGAAAGTCAGGAGCAAAGACCATCATCTTGTTTTGATTCTGGTCCAGTCCTGAAGCCCTGATTTGAACCATTAACATTTCTGGTGTTTAATATGTCTTGTTCACATTCATTATAGTTTGCCTCATCAATCTTATTGCATTCATCATAATGTTGTGGAATAAACCTTGAATTGCACAGCACTTTATTCCTGTCATCGACACCCCCCTCCCCAGATGCAGATAATCTGCATCAGTAGCCTTTATAATATGAGCGCATTCTCTGAACCAGAGAATATATCTACCTGTGGTCACAGACAGGGCCGCAGTGAGAAATAAAAAAAAAGAAACAGTCATAAAAACTGGGATTTTTGATAGTCTTTGCTCAATGCTTAAAGGTGTCATAGAATGCAGTTAATCAACGATCTAAAACAGAGCTTTGAGCCTCCAAAAGCATAAGAAATTTTTTTTGGCTTTCATCTGTCCCAGGAGCCCTGATACAGGCCATTCTAAACCCCCTTACTCAGGCCTTCAGTGAAAAGAGCTGTTGACCCCTCCCACTCGGCCAGGACATGCTGATTGGTTGGTTTCCCCAGAAGGCCTCAGACTCATGCAGGTTTGAGGAGGCGTGGCTCCCCCTTATGACGTGTTAAGGAAGGTTTTCTCAGAACAGGAGGTTTTCTCTCACCTTTTTCAACTTTCTAATTTACATAAAAAGTAGGTCACACACGGCTTTGACTTTTTGGCATGCTACTGTTGACCACCCAAGCTGTCTTATTCAACAACAACAAGGAACATGTTGGTTTACATTCTAGGTCCCCTTTAAATTGTTCATTTGAAGTTGTTTGCTCAAGTCATTTTGAAGTTCCTGTTTAGTAATAAATGTAAAAAATTCTAATCTGTTTTTTTTTTCTTTTAAGCTGCTTTAATAGACAGGATTTAATAGACATGAATACTGAAAACCAACCAGACACTGAAAGCTGAGGTGGATCTGAAAAAAGGACCAGTGTTACAAACATTTTGCACTTGTCATTACAATTTTGCAGCTATAAAATAAAAATAAAAAATCCAGTTAGGATTAGAAAAGCCTGATCATTTCACGCTGAGCTGACGCTTGGACTCACCCATAATGGTAGAAGCTCGCGACGGGGAAGGAAGGCTGTTGTTGGTTTAAAAAATGAGCCGATTATTTGCTCTTCCCACTGCTCCGAATTGCAAATTAAACGCACCTCCAACCCAACACAGCGGTTTCTAACAACTTTTCTGACCCTCTTTGTGTCTTTTTTCCTCAAAAACAACTAGCGAACAACCTGGCAACATTTCTGAGGACTTTAGCTGCTTTAATGTATAACTTTGTCGTCGATATTCCCTGCAGGTTAGCAAAACACTCAGCCTGCGCTCCGGACAGTCCTTCGACAGGAAGGAAGCGTGATTTGGAATCGTAGGATGGCCAAGTAAGGTCCCGCCTTTCTCGCCTCTGATTGGCTGGAAGGGCTTTCCTACGATTGGCTATTTCATGTAACAGCAAACCGTCTCCCCTCGCTGCAGGGTTTTATGTCTGCAGACAGATCTTGAGGAGTTATATTGAAGAACATGTGAACTTAGCGCTATAATAACCATTCTGTCCTGTTTTACAACAAACCAGCTTCAGTTTCTTTTATAAGAGAACCTGAAAAACATCTAATGTGAACTTGTAATCAATCTTGTTGCATTTTTCACACTGTTGGATTGACTTTATGTCTGTTATCTTATTACTATAGGCTATGTTATGTCTTCACTTTCATAGGTTAAAGCTGTTTGCAGGTTAGGACACATCTCATCATCTGTTTAAATGTGTGTCATTTAATCTAAATTTAATTCTAAGCTGATTATGATTTAGACCTATTTTTCACCAGTTTTCATTATTCTAGAAGAGAAACAGACCTGCTGCACACAGCTGGGCAAAATAGGGCAGTTTTATTATAGGTAAGGCACACATATGTACTCCGATAACCTCAATGCTTGAGAAAGGAAATCCAACAGTGTGATAAATGCAACAAGATGCATTATGAGTTCACATTTTACGTATTTCAGTTTTTTAAAAAAGGAACAGAAAAAAACTTTTTCAAAACAGAACAAAATGGTTATTATATCGCTAAGTTCGCATTTTCTTTACAAAACTCCCCAAAACAGCTGCTCTGTTGGTGGCAGGAGGACAGTCTGCTTAGCGAGGGAAGACGGTTTGCTGCTAAATGAAATAGCCAATCAGAGGAGAGCCCTTCTAGCCAATCAGAGGCGAGAAAGGCGGGATCTTCCTTGGCCATCCTACGATTCCAAATCACGCCGACAGCGTAGGGAACGAATGATGTGCGCATGTGCATTATGATCACGTTACATCTACTGACCAATCATAAGCCTTTCGCCCCATTTGGCGCTGGAGAGCGTAACAGCGTCGCCGCCATGTTGGATGGGTCACTCATTCTCCAAACCCAACTGGAGTCCATGCAGTGAGCAACTATGCCCGTTTTTTTCTACAGCCTACGGTTGCAACAACCGGCGTACTATTGAAAACCGATCACGTGGGATTAATATTGACTTTTCTAGCCTAACTTTTGGGATTTTATATTTTAATTATATTTATATTTTAACCATCATGTGTCTGATTTTGTGAAAAAGAATAATAAAATGTGTTTTTTAGTTGGGCTTCTTCAGTAGAAAATGCTGCAAGTTTAACCTGTGAGGCTGTAAATGAACCAACCAGTCCTTTATTGTTTTATTGTAAAGCTGCAGCTGGCCCCAAGAAACCAAACGAGTTACCTGTTTGTGATCACTGGTAATGTTTACAGATTAGCTGCAATGTGGTGGTGGAGAAGACGGACCCACCTAAAAACTAAACCACACACCTGTGGCTGTTGCATTTGTCCTGTTTGAAGTTCCAGTAATTGGGTAGGTTTGCACATAGGAAACTGTAAGCACGAGCCAAGAGGAGGGCACAGCTAGCGCTGGATGATGCTAGATCACAAACATGTCCAGGAGCTGCATTCATGCATTTATATGATTGTCCAAAATCCCTGGGACAATGTCCACCACCAAGCAGGAGTGGAAAAACGTGCTGTTCAAAGCCTGCCTCCATGCTTGTCCCAGGGCGAGACTATCACCAAGACTCATCATAAGAGCTAATAAAACCAACAGGACTTCACACCTGACTGATGACTCGTCATAACTCCAGAGTGGACAGATTCAGTCATTTTGACACAGGTGTGTTTGATGTTGCACCTGCACCAGCAGTGTGTGAATGTGAGCGAGCGCTAAACAATGGAAGCGCTATGAGTGCTGAGAAAAGCGCTGTATTATTACTGTTATTACACACACGCTATGCTAATGGGTGCTTATTGTAGCCGTGTTGAATCTCCCATATCTAGTATTACTCCAATCCTTAATTCATCAGGTTCTAGATGATCCAAAAAAATAATTCTCACAGCACAACTTAGGACTTTGATTAGTTTTATTAAAGGTCTTCATTGATTTTCGAAGACATCTGGCTCCTTATCCAAGGTGCTTTGTTGATTTAATCTGAAAAGTAAACGGTGTCAGCAGAGCTTTGGTCTGCGAACACGAGTTCAGCATACAGCAAACGTGAGCAGAACGGCTGAAACCAATATTTAAAAATCCTGACAGTAAAACCAGCATTCCCAGTTCCAACATTAAGAAGGTGAGTTAGGAAAAGGACTTGTGCTTTTTACAGATAATTAAACTCAGACTCTGTTACTATGGTGACCAAGTTGAGCTTCTTTCATGATAGCAGAAATGATGACTTTCAGCTTGACCTGGTTGGCGAGGCAACACGTGACTCTGAAGTTCACCCCTCCGTGTCTTCACCTGGTTCTGTTGTTGGAAAGTGAAACTAGAACGTGTCATTTACAGGGGAGTGGTCAGCATTGTTGTTTTTGGCATCCATCTTAGTTTTAGTCTTAGGCCTGGAATATTGCTTTTAACCTCACGTTGGTGCAGGCAGCAGGCTCCCATAGCAAATGTGGTCTGTCCCAGTTCTGTCCCACACATGGCACTTACACCCGACTCACATACCACAAAGAATGACGGCCCTGTGGTGATCTTGTTTTCCACAGGTGGCCCACAAATGGGCCAGCACTGGGGACAGTGGTGGCCCAGAACAGTTATATTACCAGAACCAGATGTCAGACGTGTGCCTTAATGAAGTCATGCAAAAAAANAAAAAAAAAAAAAAAAAAAAAAAAACACATGCATGTAAAAGGAGCATGTGTTTTTTACCAACATCATTTATTTTAGGGCTAAAGGAGGTTGGACACAATCTCAGCTGCCCCAGATTTTGCTCAGCAAAACAAATGTTTTTTTTTCTTTACTGATATTAGTTATAGAGTAAATAATGAATTTATCTGTGCATTATTCAGTAGATGTTCACAACAGAAACTGAGTATTCTACACAACATTTAAACAGAAATAAAACATGTCTATTGTTGGATTTAATTATTTATGAGTTTTCAGACCTCCATTTTAGGAATCAGGGGGCAGAATAAAATCGTCATGTTCAGATAAAATGCATTTTTTGGAAGCACATGGATAAAAAACATGTTAATATTACAAATATATTCAAAAGTAGCCTCATGATCGCTCGTATTTCTGTTTAGTTCCTCAAGCGGCTGCGTGAGCGATGTGCGTTCCTGCAATCGGGAAGCAAGCTTCTCATCACACAGGTCTGCTGAGCATGATGGGACACAGAGACCTGGGAGATCGCAGCAGCAGCAGCAATGGTACTTCTTAGCTTTTGGCAGAAATTTGGATTTTGAGCATAGTTTTCGTCTCGTCATGTTTTAGTCAAAAAAAAAGCTATTTTTAGCTCGTCAGCGTCTCATTTTTGCTGAGAATAAAGGTCATCAGCGAAATAATTTAGTTATTGGTATCATTGACGAAAACAACATTGATGGTCATTTACAGGTGAGTGGTCAGGTAAGTGTCGTCTCCCAGCCAGCACACTTAGGTGGGCCCCATGTGGAATCTATATGGGCAGGCTGTATGGGTCCCACCAGGGTTTGTCCGCAATTTCCACGGTGGCCCCATGGGGGTTTGCCCAGAAAGATATTTGCCCACATAAATTTTAACAGGCCCCACATGGGTTTTCAGAGGGTTTGACTCAAACATGGGCAAACCCCGTGTGTGCTGGCTGGGAACAGTGAGAAGTCATGTCTGTGGAGCTAAAACCAACTACAGCTCAATGGATTTGAAACCTGAATATCTTGAGTGTGCAGCAGCAAGCTGACAACATGAATCAACGGGAGTAAACACCTGGAAAAATGATCTTAGGGATGTTTTTATTTTTTATTCACCAGTATAGTCCCTCTGGTTACCATGGAGAGGGTGCAACAGGAACCAGCCTGTAGGGGGCACCTGTTTGGGCCTGTATTGGGGAGTGGGAGCGACCTGCATGTGAGTACTCACAGATAAAATCCCCTCCCTGGTGCTCCTGGTGGAACATTCTATCTGCTCCTCTTCCTCTCAGGTAATGGTGTACAACTCAGCAAAATCAACCATGGAATGGAACAAAACATCACTTTTTAATGAATATCAATCCATTAATATATCATTATTGATATAATTACCCATAAACCCATGTGTTACCCTAGCATCAAACACATTTAACCTGGACCGCTCAAATATCAGGACAGTGAGTTGCCGGAGCCTGTAGGTGCTTCAGAAATGACCCAAACATTCACCAGAACTATGTACAAGTAGCCCTGCAGAAGGAGCAGATTTCTCTGCCAAACACGATGCTAATATGTCAGGTGGATGGGTGAGGTAGGGAGAAAACGCCCAGATGTTCACATCAGCTTTTTAATTAACCCTTGGGGGGAAAAAACTTCTTGTTTTGGACCACAGATGTTCTAAATATGGAGATGTTTGATGCTTTTAACCATCTTTAATCAAATCTTTCCCTTTATGTGGTCGTTTGGGCCACCGTATGGAACAACACCTGCAGAAATAATCAGATGAGCTCAGATTTAAAACTGAATGTTTCATGAAATCTTTACGCTAAAGAAATAAATGCTCTATAAAAAATTTTAAAGGTGTGGAACACTCGTTTCATCAATACATCTGCAGTGGTCTCCAGTAGGAATGAAGGTAGTAGGTGCACCATTTCTTGGACCTAAACGTTTCACACATCACAGCTGAGCTTCAGATGACAGGATCTGGAGTCTTACTTCCTGATATGTGGACATCTCTCCTCTGATTGGCTAACAGCAACACGACTCTACCACTGACTCTGTTTGCTCTGCAACGTTGATGTTTTATCTACACCAATAACACAAGCCTGGAGGAGTTCTGCTGTGTGGTGGAGTAGCTAATGCTAACGGTTAGCTTCTACTAGCCCAGACGTTCTCTGCTGTTTCCTGGACGCTAAACCAACAACAGTCTTCCCCGTCGTGAGTCAAGATGGGTGAGTCCATGAATGTTAAGTGACAGTGTGACGTAGATCTGTCAGGATTTTCTAATCCTAGAGTTTCACCTAGAGTCTATTTTCTATCAGAAGCTAATGCAGGAGATAGGTGGAGGAGACTATTTTCATGTTCAGCCTGCATGAAACACTCAGACCCGTTAGAATCAGAAATAATCATTAACACATGAGTTTTCAGTGAACCACACCTTTGAAAGGGGTTTGGATTTTTTTATGCATCTCATCCTAGCAAGTATATTTTAAAAGGGGCATCATGGAAAATCCACTTTCTGGAGCTTTTTACCATGTGATATTAATTCCTCATGAAAAACCCCAAACTCGTTTTTGGCTGCATTCATGCATTTTCTGTCTCAGCTGCAAGTTTTCAGATTCTGAGGAAAGACCTGCAGACTAAGTGCATCATCAGGACTTTCTCCTTCCCCTGAAGCCAGTCTCGGACCTAGAACCCGCCTCCCCTGGAGGTAGGTCACTAACGCCCACTTTCTCCTAGCTGCGCGTGTAGAGCAGTTGACTTCATGCTGCAGGTGAGAATGTTTTGGTCTGACCTTCATGTCACAGATGATTGCTTCAAACCTCCACCGGTACCAGAGTGGATATTCTGACTAATTACTTCTGCATTGAGGACAAAACCCCGCCGTAAAAACCATGAGTCCTGTCCACAAAGACGCACATGACCAGCATAGGACACGTCTGATTAAACTTTTGTAAAAGGTTTGGTGGGTTAGTGGATAGAGCACCTGCCTTGTACGCTGGTCTCAGCAGTAATTTAATTTCTTTTTTTTAGCTACACTAGCCAGCATTATGTTTTCTACCCTTTATAATATAAACTGTTTAAATATAAGGACTAATCTTTATTTAGCCAGCTGAAGCCCATGTGAGTCCATGCGAGGTGAGCAGAGTAGATCATTGGGACTTCTGTGTCCCGTCCAGAGCATTGTAACTAAAAAGCTGCTAACGACCAAATTCAAATATCTTTACAGGCACAAAATATTTTGCAGAAAATAATCAATAAAACAAAAGTAGAAAAAAATTAAATCTGATTCAGCTGCTAAATAAATTACTGACAAGGGGAATTAAACCAATGTCAGGACATGGCAAAATGACATGAAAGGCTGATGGTTTATCCACTAGACCACCAACAGTTGAATTGCCTAAGACGCAGCTGTTGTATGCACGTTTTGTAGGAGCGGGGCGTGGATGGAGCGCTGGCGCTGTTTCCAAGGACGATTTATTCTCATTTGTTGCTTCGTCGTGTCCCATGATGCTTTGTGGGTTACATAATAAATGGGTGGAGCTCAGGCTGCTGGAGGAGGGGTTGACTGAAACAGACCGTTTCATTTCCAGGTACAAAGACAGGCTGACAAAAATAACTCATATTTAAGATAAAATGACATTTCAATAATGTCAACAGTAAGATTTGATCACAGACAGTGGCAACCTGTGCTCTCAAAGGTTTAAAATAGCATGATGTGGAACCTTTAAATTTGAATAGCCTCCGTGACGTCACACAGAAACCAGTTCCAGCTCCTCACAACCCTGAACAAGAACCAGCAGGTACAGAAACTGGATGGAATCTTGCTGAACTCTATAAATGTAAATAATAAAAACAGTTATCAGTAACCTGAAAGGATTTCCATGACTAGAATCTATTATTTAATCTGCCTTCATCATTAAATTGAGTCTACAACCAACATGAAGGGATTTAATGGGGCCAGCTGACTGGAAATATTATTTTTGTCATATAGAGAAATGTTTTATCACACATTATTAGTTTGACTCAACTCTAGGAGGCATCAGTGTTACACGCATACATCACCGTCCCAACAGGTGGGTCTGTCTACACCTGCCCACCTGAGCTGCAACACAAAACAAACTTCAATCCTGATGAGGAGTCCACTCGTCCATCCGGAGTGTGTGTTTGTGGTTCTTCTGTACAGTGTGTGTGTGGTGTCAGAATTCACCAACTTCTAGACAGATGAATCTGATTACAACACACACACACACACACACACACACACAGTTAGGAGGACATGCCGTTGACCAGGCTCCTCAGCTGTTTGACTACAGTCTCTATCAGCTTCTGCTTGTCTCTGTCGTTCTTCCTGAACTGAGAGAAGATGTTGTTCTTCTTGCTGGTGTCCTTCATCCTAGAAACACACACACACAGAGAGAGAGAGAGAGAGAGAGAGAGAGAGAGAGAGAGAGAGAGAGAGAGAGAGAGAGAGAGAGAGAGAGAGAGAGACCTTATTACAATAGAAGAACTGAGGGGGGAAACCAACTTCTCACAACAACCAGCTTGTGTGGTCTCAAAAACCAACAGCGCCACTTTGCCTCAAAGCCGAGGCAGCATCAGGAGCCTTTGGTCATTCATAAGTGGTCAGCCTGTGGTGGTAATGTGGCGCCATCTTGTGTTTTTCACAAAGATTACACGATGGTGGTATAAAGGGGGTGGTGGGGTCACAGACATGAATACGTAGACGCCCCATTGGGCCCTGGAGAGCGTAACAGCGTCGCTGCCATATTGGATGGGTCTCCTCATTCTCCAAAGTCAATGCAGGGAAGGCAACTATGCCCATTTTTGTGCAGCCTACAGTTGCAACAACCGGTGTATTATTGAAAACAGATCACAGATTACTAGTGACGTTTATAGCCTACCTGATGGGATTTTATATTTTAATTTATTTTGCTTAATTATATTTGTATTTTAATTATCATGCCATACCATGTGTCTGAATTAGTGAAAAGGGCTGATTAAAATGTGTTTATTTAGCTGGGTAAGCACCTTCCTCAGTAGAATTGGCTTCCTGTACATTTTAGATTCGATTTTAAGGTTCTTTTATTAGTTTATAAGTGTCTCCATGGTCTTGGACCATCATATTTAGTTGACCTTTTAAATTTTGAGCCCCCGAGGTCCCTGAGGTCTTCCGGTACTGGCCTTTTAGTCATACCAAAAGTTAGAACTAAACCTTCGGCGAAGCATCATTTTCATGCTACGGCCCTCGTCTGTGGAACAGTCTGCCGGCGAACCTCAGGGCTGCTTAAAGTATTGATGTTTTTAAAAAGAGGCTCAAGACCTACCTTTTTACCTTGGCTTTTCATTGATATATTTTAACAATTTTTAGCAAATTTTAATTTGTTGTGTTTTTCTTTTTCTTGAAAAACTTGATTGTGCTGTCTGGTGTGCAGTGAAGGGGGTGAGGGTTGAACTGGTTGTGTAATTTTGATGTGTGAAAGCTGTGTTTTTAACCCATCGTTTTTTGTTTTTTTTTATGTAAAGCACTATGTGTTGATTTTATCATGAAAAGTGCTCTACAAATAAAATTTGATTGATTGATTGATAGAAATGAATGCACTAGGGGCGAATGGAGACCCAGCTAAGATGGCAGCCGGCCACTACGGCAGCTCCAATAGGCAGCGCCAGTCCACGAGGCGTCTACGTATATATGTCTGTGGTTAGGATGGCCTCCCCATTGTCAGAGACATCCTTTTAGCTTTGCTGTAACTCGTTTTTATCCCGACTGAAGCCACGCTCCTTACGTTTTTTTCACCAGCCGCTCCAAAAGGCGGTTGTCCTTCACCGTTCCCTAGAACTCTCTGGTGATCTGAGCTTCAGCTCTAATGGCCAGAAGCTCCCAGATTTCTGCACCGCTCCAGTTTGCCGTCTCAGCTGATACTGTTTACAAATGCGGACTGGAGTCCCCATGTTTACTTGCATTCTCAATGTTGTTGGCGGCCGGGGCTCGGCGGACTCCAAACGCCATCATGATGTCACTTCTGTTGCGAGAAGGCATGATCTTCCATCAGAAGTCTGGCATTGCGGTAACATTTATTATCAAGCCTGGCGGCACGAATGGCGCCATATACTCGCCTCGCCATGCTGCCATGACACATTCAAAGGACACACCATGGCGGCAGTGTTACCCTGATAAGGCTATGGCGAGTCTTTTGAAAGCAATTTTATAGGACATCTGCACCTGCAGCGTGGTCAACAAGCTACGTGAGTGATGCTAACGTCGAAGCAGGTCAGCAGTGTGGACAAAAGCAGGAAATAATGCACCTACCCCCTGTAGACCCTGAGCAACATCAGTGAGCAGCAGCAGCAGCATGAAAGCAGGAGAAGAGAAGCTTTTGAGGAACAGAAGACCAGAACCAGACATCACACTGATACATTTATGTGCAGACATGAGAAGCATGTGTGAGAGCGTTCCTGACAGTTCCTTTTAATGCTACGTACTCTCTCTGTGTGTGTGTGTGTGTGAGTGAGTGTGTCACATGCACTAACTTCTCCAGTAGAGCCAAGGCGGTGGCTGGATTCACTCTCAGGTACTTGGAGTTTGGTTGTCCATAGTCGGCCAGGTAGGTAGACCAGTCCCACACCATGAAAAGGTCCAGGAGCTACGCAACCAATGGAAAACACAACAGCAACAAAATAAACCAGGACGCTGTTTATTTAGCATAGAGTACAAAACCCTGCATCAGATAAAAGCCAACATGAAACATGAGGAACTCTGATTTCAAAAGCAGCTGGGACGTGTTTTATTTTACCTGAACACAAGCAGCAGGATGTTTAGCAACACCAGGAGTTATTATTATGTCCTAGGTTTCTGTGGTCAGGTTTAAGACTCAGTTATCTGAGAGTTTGTTCTTGGTCATAAAGAACCATCCTCTTGCACCAGAGCTAGTCATGGAATTCCTCAGGGCTTGGTCCAGCCCCAAAGGTGTGATCCATAATTAAAACGTTAAACAAAAGCAGCAGGTGAAAAACTAAAATAAATCTTGTCTCAGCTGCCAGGAAGGCCTGCTCTGGCTGTTTTACTGACTGGAAAAACCCCACTAGGTTTTCTGTTTCTGAATGATTCATAATTAACTAATCAAGAATCTGTCAGAATCACAGAGCTTTTACCTCTGAACCGTCAGCTCACCTGTCGTAGGTCGATGAAAGCCAGCTGGAGAGTCTCACCTTGGAAGCCAGGGACCGGCTCTGAGCTGGCAAACACTGAAGAAACACACAAACATTAGCCTAATGCCAGTACAGCCACAACCATTACCTGTCTGTCTGACCTTCAGTTATATACCCACATCTACTCATCTGAGGACATTGTGTTTAAATGTTCACTGAAACAGAAACAGCTCTGTATCCTGTTGCAAAAACCAATCCTAAATTTCCCCAGAAAAAATGACGGAAAATGAACAGAGTTTTTATTCAAAGGAACTCGTCACCTTCCCGACAAACACACTCCTACCCTCCAGAACCAAGCTCTGGTGATCGGGCCTCAGGTGCTGCTCTGAGGCTGTGGCATGCCTTACCTGTCCACCGGAGGGCTCCACAAACTGTCAATGCTTTTAAACGGAACCTTGAGACTGATCTTGTCAGGAAAGCCTTTTGCTAAATTTATATTATAAACTCTTCTTTTATTTTAGGTGCTTTTATGAACCTTGCTATTCTGTAGAACTTTGAGATTGCAATGTAAAGTGCATTACAAATAAAATGTATTATTATTATTAGTACAGATGATCTACACAAGTGTCACCATTTTAAACTCCAAACTACAGGCTTCACTTGTAGGCCTCTTCCAACAGCACTGCTCAGCCTAAAACTGCTCAGAACAGCGTGGGTCACCTCAGCTCAGTTGGTTTTCCCTGCCTGCTCTGAGATAAAAAGTGGGTGTGTCCCTTATAGTATGATCCTTACTCAAGACAAAAGCAGCACGAGGTGACCACTTCAGAGGGAAGGTACACACAATCAGATGCAACATTTTATCCTCTCACAGTGACATGGTTTTAGTGAAGTCTGAGTGTGTACCGTTACCAGAGGAAACACTGGACAGTTTTGTCCTGGTGGAAGCTGGGACTCTTGATAAAGTTTTCTCCTCAGTGAGGCCCACCACATGTCTTTTAGATCCAGTTCCCACTTCATTTTTAAGCCTTTTTATGAATATTTTAGAGATGAGATTTTAACCATGATGAACTGCTCTCTTCAGACGGGGGTCTTTCCTGCCGCCTTTAAAGGGGCGGTGGTGAGGCCCCTGTTGAAGAAGAGAAACTTAGATTTTAGTGATTTTAACAACTACAGACCGATATCTAACTTACCGTTTTTAAGTAAAATTTTAGAAAAACTTGTTTTAATCCAGCTTAATGATTTTATTAATGCACATGATGTCCTTGAGAAATTTCAGTCTGGTTTTAGGGTAAACCACAGCACAGAGACAGCCCTTTTAAGAGTTCTAAATGACCTAAGAATAAATTATTATGAACAGAGGCTGACAGTTCTGGTTCTACTGGATTTAAGTGCTGCCTTTGATACAGTGGACCACAACATTCTTTTAACCCGGTTAAAACACATCGGCCTCTCTGGTGCTGTCCATAAATGGTTTACTTCCTATCTCACAGACAGGACTTTTATGGTAAGTTTAGATAATGCTGTTCTAAGGCCCATGAAATTACATGTGGTGTGCCCCAGGGTTCGATTTTAGGCCCAGTGCTTTTTAATCTATGCTCCCACTTGGCAGCGTCATCGGGCGACACAGAGTTAAGTTCCACAGTTATGCAGATGATACACAGTTGTACATCTCTGTGTCTCCCGATGACGCACGGCCATTGGATGCCCTTGTCAATTGTATTTCAGACATCGAATCCTGGATGGCAGAAAACTTTCTCCAGCTCAACCGGGACAAAACTGAAGTTTTAGTCATCGGTCCTGAGGCCCAGAGAGAGAAAGTTTTACCAAAGCTACAGTCACTAATTTTAAATCCATCTTCTCAAGAACCTGGGCGTGATTTTTGACTCTGAGCTAACTTTTATTCCCCACATTAAGAACACTACAAAAATAGGTTTTTATCACCTGAAAAACATTGCCAGAGTCCGCCCCTTTCTCTCTCGGGCCGATACGGAGACGCTGATGCATGCTTTTATTACTAGTAGAATTGATTATTGTAATGCCCTGCTTTCTGGTCTTCCCAAAAAGAGTACCTCAGGTTTACTACTTCTTCAAAATTCAGCAGCACGTGTCCTGACGAAGACCAGGCGGCGGGAGCACATTACACCTGTCTTAAACAAGCTGCATTGGCTCCCCGTTACAGCCGATCTTGACGAATTAATGATAAATGACCTCCAAATTCAGGGGTCTCCAGAGCGCTTTACGCTACAGTGAACTCCAGGAGGTTAAAAGGGAGTTTTCCTCTCCACTGTCGCTACATGCTTGCTTAGTATGAGTATGGAAACACACTGACACAACAAGTCAGTGACTTGATTCAATCTGCTGGGTTTCCTTATATAGGAAACTTTTAACTGATTGGAGTAACGAACTGAACTAAATGCACTGAGTAGGTTCAACTGGAATGTTGTATGAAATGACACTTGCTGTGATTTGGTGCTGTTTAAAAGGTGTCAAACACTCATTTAATCAATGCATTTGCAGTGGTCTCTAGTAGAAATGAATGCCTTGTAAGTTGTACTCTGGGGAATAAAAGCTCCGGTGCACCAGTTTCAGGAACTAGAAAATTGCCCCTTCAAAAGGAGAGTTTAACACGGCAGGATCTGCAGTAGGGGTGGGTGCATTTCATCGATGTGGCGATGCATCGCAAAGCTTCACGTGAGGATTCAGAATCGATCAATGAACACCGATGCTTAAAAAAATAAATAACGTGAAAGCTTTGTTGCAAAGCCGGTACTAAAAAAAAATACACGTAACCGGAGCCGTAACAAATGTAAGGCATTTGTTTTTGTGTAAGGAACATGCTTTTTACTGGCGCACAATGTGGTAATGGTGCTGTGGAGGAAAATAGAGGAACCAGCAGAAACGGTCCAAAGTTTGGGATCAAACGCGCAGCTACGGGCAGATTGGCTAATGCTAACTAAGCTAGCGGATAGCAAACTCACGCCGTGGGTTCCAAAAGAACACAATGATCTTGGAACTAAGAATGACTAAACTCTAAAAGCGGAAGAAAAGTCCCACCATCCTGTTTATTCGTAGCTGTCTGCAGCGCTATGGAGCAGAGCCACAGCAGCTACCGGGACTCACGTTGTTGTTGTTGTTGCTACGAGATTGCGCAACACACCGCTCCAGGACTATGGCAAGCCGTTATAGTATGTAATTCACAAACACTTCTATCTGTGAACGTAATTTAAACTGGATTATTGCCAACCCATACATTATAGACGTGCCACCATTACATTGTTACCAGTAGAAATTAAATGTTATTCAATATCTCAAAAGCTGTAAGACAGTTGAGGTGATAACATGTTGTTTTGCATGTTATTGAACTGTTTTCTAATAATGTTCTGTTGTTAAATAAAGTAAAGGAAGGAGAGAAAAAATGTTTCCCTAGCAGGTTTTAAATGTTTAGAGCTTTCCCTGATCGAAGTTAAGTTGGTCAAAGTGCAAATATTTACACAAGTCATACAGTCATAAAATAAGATTTTGTCTTTGAAAAATAGTTAAATGTAAAAAAAAGTATTTAATTACTGGGAGTAGTTTTAGAGGAAGTGAGTTAATTGATAGGTTATTTATTTACAAATGTAGACAAAGAAGAAGACAATCAATCTCATATGAAAAAAAGCATTAAAAATGTCAATAATCGAAGAATCGTGGCACCAGTAATCGAATTGAACCAACAACCATTATAATCGAAGAATCGAAGCATCGAAGCTCCCATAATCGAAATCGAATCGTGACGTACCCTTTTTGGAACACCCCTAATCTGGAGTGTTATTTCCTGATATTCTGACATCTCTCCTCTGATTGGCTAACAGCAACACGACTCTACCACTGACTCTGTTTGCTCTGCAGCGTTGATGTTTTATCTCCACAAATAACACAAGCCTGGAGGAGTTCTGCTGTGTGGTGGAGTTGCTAATGCTAATTCTGTAGCAGCTGTAGCTGTCTATTGTTGCTTAACGAGCAGAAACTACCTATGAACACCCCCCTCAGGTAGTTTCTGCTCATTAAGTAACAATAGACCGTTACAGTGTATAAGGTTGACCCTCCCATATTCCAGTCAGAATTGACAAAACTCCTTGAATGAGAAGCGAAACGTCTTCAAGAAGCCCTTTGGATGACAGTGTGACGTAGATCTGTCAGGCTTTTCTAATCCTAAAGTTTCACGGTCTATTTTCTATCAGAAGCTAATGCAGGAGATAGGTGGAGGAGACTATTTTCATGTTCAGCCTACATGAAAAACACAGATTATAATCAGAGGTAATAATTAAAAAGTGTTTTTCAGTGTTCCACACCTTTAAGTAAACTGAACTGAATCATTCACCCTTTCACACAAACGTTCCCACACTGATGGCATCGAGCTACATCGTAGCCACAGCTGCCCTGGGGCACACTGACAGAGGTGATCTGTAACTAGACACCACCAGTCCCTCTGACCACCACCAACAGCCAAGGAGGGTGACGTGTCTTACCCAAGGACACAACTGCAACAGAAAGGGCAGTGTTTGAACCTGCTGCTAGATATCTTCAGGAGTGCTGTTGATGAATTTAAAAGAGCCGTCCAAACCAATCACAGGCTCAAACTCTGTAGTTTTCAACAGACAGCTGATAAATTGGCCACATCTCCATCACCCTCTGTGGGCCTGCCGCAGAGAGCTTGCATTGAGGGATCATGGCGTTGTGTGTCTTTGCACCCCTGCAGACGGTTTGAAGTATAAACTAGGCTTTAGAAATGTGTTCCTAATCTGTTTTGTCTGGTGAATTAAAGGTCACATTCAGTACTACATTTGCATATACTTACATTCACACTGTATGGCATCTAAGTTGAACTGCTGGATGGCTCCCATGCTGATCTGCTTGAGCTCCGTGTCCAGCAGCATCTGCATGAGTGATGTGGACAGATGCTTACAGGCTGACATGCATGCTGTCTGGGCCACTTTCCCCTGCAAAAAGACACAAGAACGGGGGTAAAGGGAGAATGCACCAAGGGAGGGAAAGATGGAAAGATCAGAGTGGGAACAAGGAGAATGAAGAGAGAAGATGAGAAATAAAATATACTTCAATGCTATCTTTTATTGTTAACTGCCTTCATAAGCAGTAATAGAAAATAAAAGCTACTACAATTATGATCACCGACTACTTATGGGTTGGGAAAGCAAGGCTGTTTTTAACAAAGTTGTTCTTGTGTCCCTGACAGAAACAGTTATGCCTCATGAAAACATTTCTAGGTTTAAATGAACAAACAGTTTCAGCGTCACGCAGTCGCCATCTTCAGAGCATTGCCGGTGTTGATGACATTAGTTCTGCTGTTTATCTGCGGGCAGTAGGGGAAAATGCCGCCCCCTACTGCCCGTGCCCTCCTGGTCAGTCACCACGTCCCATGAATGATCCAGCGTGTAAACTCCTTCATCTCTATTCATGGTCCAGGGTCCACATCTCCTTATCTCAATCGCTTCTTTGATCCATCTTCTGTACTTTTATTGTTGTGTTGTTATGACCCGTGTGCTGTCCCAGTCCATTATATGATAACAGTGGTCTGTTATGGCTGATTTCTTTATTGTGTTATCTGCTGCTTCTTTAGCTGCACTCATGTGTCTTCGGCTTGTTTCTTTTTCAAATTCTTTTTGGTGTTTCATTTTTGGTGGACATGGGCACGTAGAGGGCGACATCGTCCCCTACTGCCCACGGATAAACAGCAGAAGTGTCGCCGTCAACACCGGCAAGGCTCAGAAGATGGCGACTGTAACGCCGAAGCCGTCAGCTATTCACGGTAAAAAAAAAAACATTGCTACGCTGTGTATTTGAGCAAGAAAAACCAATGGAGATTGAAAATAAACAGAAAGAACATAACAAGGATATCTTCATATTTTTAAACTATATAATTCTCAAACAAGAAACAAGATGACTCAGTAATGTTTATTTCAATATAAATATACAACCAGTGAATTTCTAAAGTTAGGAGGCGCAGCTAACGCTAGCCACTGGCGTGCACCGTCTCTAAGCCGTCATTACATGTATTCTCACGCATCTGCTCGATCAGGAAACCTCTGGGTTAATGTTCTTTACATTTGGCTTCGTGGTTTTAATTATTTGGGAATGTTCTTTCATGTTTCAGTGAGCCTTTTCACCGTGGCAGCCAACAGAGATTTATTTATCCTGTTTATATGGAGAGACGAGTCAAACACCTCATCGCGTAATCAGGAAACAGGTACGGACAGCCGCAGCAGCCAAAATACTTCTGAAGCTGAATGAGTCAATACTGTGGCATCCCAGCCATGTTTGCCTTCATGCCTTTAACAGCTCCACGCTGCATGACCCATGTGAAACCCACCCAGTTCTCTGGTAGTAGATGTAATTACATCATGAAATTAGCTTAATGTGATCGATTTTTTTTCTGTGGAAGAAATAATTGCTGGTTAATTTTGTGAATAAAAGGAAATGGGCCACCCCTAGATAAAACTGAAATTATTTAACATGAATTATTAATATATTATAAAGAAACGTGCCTGTGGGAAATTTGAGACACGAAGCTTTAACTCTTGACAGACGGACAGACAGACAGACAGACAGACAGATAGATAGCGGATAAACAATGGAAGTGACGCCGCCAACACCTGGCGACGCGCTGAAGATGACGACTGTAGTTCGCCGAAACTGTTAGCAAACAAGGTAAAAACCAAAAACTCTGCTATTCTGTGTACAAGATAAGAACGAAAAACCACGGACATACACACAGTGTTTGCGAAAACACGTCGAACAGTCAGACATTACCGAAGTGTTTTAATATTGTCTGACAAAAAACTTTAAATCGTCGGACATTTTGACCGACGGGCCTCTTCTCTTAACTTGCCAAATAAAATCTTTCTGAAAACTACAAATTTCAGACTGTTGATTCCGTGACAGTCATTTTTTTCAATAACCCATCAGAGATCGTCTCTGGTCTCAGCAGCAGCTGGCTGCAGGAGCGCTTCTTCCGAGCATTTCAATTGATCTGCACACGGCGCGTAGCTCATCGGATTCCCTATTACTAGTACAAACTGGTAAAACACAGGGTCTGCAGTCTATAATATTACTGTTTCTGTTGTCTGGTGAAAACAATAAAAAAAATTTAGTCTCCATTGAAGCAACCCAGAATTTATCTTCCACCTGGTGGAAATTATAACACACAAAGTAAAACTATGCCTCTCGTAGGGTCACCCATGGCAAACAGGTCCCAGGTGAGGGATCAGACTAAATGGGGCCCAAAGACCCCTTATGAACATAAATAGAAACAGTGTTCCCTCACCCAGACGCGGGTCACAGGGGCCTCACTCTGGAGCCAGGTCAGGAGGTGGGGCACATTGACAAGCCGCCTGGTGGCCAAGCTTTCACCCATGGATGTTGTGGGGCTGTATTGGTTGACACAGCTCTACTACACTGATTAGACATCAGGGGCAATTCCACTGGATTGGCAGACTGGGGTGCTGGTCCCCCAATTTAAAAGGGGGGCCGCACGGTGTATTCCAACTACAGGGGGATCACATTCCTGAGCCTCCTTGGTAAGGTCACCACGGACTTCTCTGTGTGTCTTTTGGCCCACCCACATGCTTGGAGACATCCGTGTTCCTGAGAAGGCTGTGTGAACAAAACCTGGCCATGCAGGGGCTGACACAATCAAGACCGGACTGGGCCGACCCAGATGTGAATGCGCCATTAGGTTCCTGTATGATCAGTGTCAGAGCTTGGTCTGCATTGCCGGCAGTAAGTCGGGCTCGTTCCCGGTGAGAGTTGGACTCTGCCAAGGCTGCCCTTTGTCATCAATTCTGTTCATAACTTTTATGGAGAGGATTTCTAGGCACAGCCACTGTGGGCGATGGTGGCAGTGGCCGCCTTGCAATCGGAAGGTCGCAGGTTCGCGTCCCGCTCAGTCTGTCGCTGTTGTTGTGTCCTTGGGCAAGGAACTAAACCCGCCTTGCCTGCTGGTGGCGCCAGTATTCGGCAGCCTCGCCTTCGTCAATGCACCCCAGGGCAGCTGTAGCTACAATGTAGCTCTTCCCCACTAGTGTGTGAATGGGTGGATGACTGATTATGTTGTGAAGCGCCTTGGGGGGTTGTAGAACCCTAAGAAGGCGCTATACAAATACAGGCCATTTACCATTACCATAGCAAAAGTGTTGAGGGGAATGATTTTGGTGGCCTAAGGATCAGAATCAGCTTCTCTGAATCCAAGACCATGGTCTTGGATTCAGAGAAGGGTAGAACGACTTCTCCACGTCAGGGACAAGGTCCTGCCTCAAGTGGAGGAGTTTAAGTATCTTGGGGTCTTGTTCAAGAATGGAGAAATTTGGAACAGGAGATCGATAGGCTGATTGGTGCTCCAGCTACAGTGATACTTTATGTCTGCATATCTGAATCTCAGATTGAAGATGAGCAATGTGGTTTTTATCTTGACTGTGTAACTACGGACCAGCTCTTTACCATCGCTGGGGTGCTGGAGGGGTCGTGGGAGTTTGCCCAACCAGTTGACATGGATCTTGAGAAGGCCAAGATTGTGTTCCCATGCGCACCCTGTGTGGGGCACTCAGGGAGTTTGGGGTTGAATGCCCTCTGGTAAGGGCCATTCAGTCTCTGTACAAAGAGAGTGAGTGCATTTACATGCAGTGTCAGAAAACCAAATATATGTAATGGAACGCATTTCATGCAATAATTTGGTTTTCTAAGATCAAAGCTCCCAGCAGTAGCTCAGGGGGTAGAGCGGGTTGTCCAGTGATCAGAAGGTTGTAGGTTCAATCCCAGCTCCTGTTAGAGAATTCAGCTGTTGTGTCCTTGGGCAGGACACTTAACCCACCTTGCCTGCTGGTGGTGGTTGAAGGGACCATTGACGGCAGTGTTCCGCGGTCTCGCTTCCATCAGTGCGCCCCAGGGCAGCTGTGGCTACGTTGTAGCTCATCATCACCAGCGTGTAAATGGGTGGATGACTGATTGTGATGTGAAGCGCCTTGGGGGGTTGTAGAACACTAAGAAGGCACTGTACAAATACAGGCAATTTACCATTGCCGTAGATCGACTTAAGTTGCTTTCATAAGACACAGCATACTGGCAAATCAGTGTAATACTGCCGCCAGTGTGTCTTATGAAAGCGCCATGGCGATGTGGGTATTTTGCGGCTTTTGTTGCACGAAGTTTGGTAGTAATATTATTGCAACGCCAAACTTGTGAATGAAGACTATGCCTGCGCAACAGAGGGTGATGTCATGATCACGTGTGCAATGTCCGCTGAGCTCCGGCCGTAAACTATGGTAAATGGTAAATGGTCTGTATTTGTATAGCGCCTTCTTAGGGTTCTACAACCCCCCAAGGCGCTTCACAACACAATCAACTCAATTCACCCATTCACACGCTGGTGGGGATGAGCTACGATGTAGCCACAGCTGCCCTGGGGCGCACTGATGGAAGCGAGACCGCGGAACACTGCCGTCAATGGTCCCTTCAACCACCACCAGCAGGCAAGGTGGGTTAAGTGTCCTGCCCAAGGACACAACAGCTGAATTCTCTAACAGGAGCTGGGATTGAACCTAGAACATTGAACCTTACACTAGGGCTGGGCAATACCCAGCAATACCTCCCCCCCCCCGAACAAGGTCATCAGTGGATTTTGTAGGGACCTCTGACGGTTACATACTATTTATTGCTACAATAATCTGTTGGAATACTTACAAAAAAATCATCAATGTGATTTTTTGGCACAGTGCAAACCATTTCCCACCATGAGGTTTAGGCAGTCAGAAAAAAAAATATGCCTAACAAAAATGATCAGGAAATTATTAGGATCATCATATAGTTACGAATTATTGTAAGACTAACTCACAAAACACCAAACATGAAAACATCTGAAAATATTTCAGAATACTGTAATCATCTGTAAGTTATTGCTGTGTTCATTGCTGCTCACAGCAATTTCCTAATGTTGTGATTTCTCGTACATATGGCCAGGACTCCCTTGAAAATGAGGTTTTTAATCTCAATGGGACCTTCCTGGTTAAATAAAGAATAAATAAAATAAAATATGGCAATAAAACCCTTTTGATTCTGATTCTCTGATAAGTTGGTTCTGTTTAAATGTTTAGAAAGAGTTGAAGCTGCAGGGAAATGCAGCTTTATCTCAGCTGTTTGCTTGAATACTTTAATAAACCACTGCTAAGGGCAAAATGTTACAACTCTGCTTTAGTGCTGCAGAAATGTTACAGTATTATGAAATTATCTCATCTCGTGTTTGTACTCCAACTTCCTTAAATCTTCTGGTGCCCAGATCAGTAACTGAGTCAGGCTGGAGCATGCTGGTGGCCATTTCTCACCAGAAAAAAAGTACTTATGTTAATAATAGGTTTTAACGGAGTTAAATACTGGCGGTGGTTATGTTCAACTCTGAACTCGACTTCAAAAAAAAAACACGAGCCTCGGGGAAACATCTCTAAAGGCTGAAAGGAGGTAAATCTGCTAAAGTCCTCGACAGAAAACCGTGTTATTTAGTGGTGAATTTGTTTCATTTGACAAACTTTAAGCTCAACGCCGCTGCGAAGATGTTGAAAGTGAAACAACGGTGGTCATTACTCACTGTGTGAGCGCCGTGCGAGAGCGGCGCTGTCAAAGTGTCCTTTTCCGCGACTGTGACTGGTCAAATGACAACATGTGACTGACACGCTAAAACAAAGATCGTTTGTGAACAAGATGAATCCCCTCCTCCCCTGATTGATTCTCATATAGTGACTGCTGAAACCCGACAGGTGACACCCCCCCCCCCCCCCCCCCCCAAAACAAAAACTCTTCGGATCTATATGATTCACGTGAACGCTATATTTGGCTTCAAAAACGGCGATTTTCGCCGAAAAGCGACAAGTTTGCAGGTATGAATGTTACAACAGTTGAACTGCAAGTCTAGACATTGCAGTGATACATAAGCATGCAATTCATGTTCCCATTGTCTTTAGAATGGCACCAAAGTGTTGTAAAATCCAGGCAGGGGTACTCACCGACATTGATGCATGGTCATTGTTGTTATTCTGAGCAGAAAACCCCAAACCAACCAAAAATGGAAGAAAAGGGGAGGTAGGAAGGAAAGGACAGAAAAAAAATGTGCCAACAATAAATGTACAGGAGGAAGCAAATTCAGCTAGTTATCTTGGAGACATGACAAATGAAATAAATCAAAGCATAAACCAAACAGCTACAGCACTGCTTCTTACAGAAGGTGTTAATGGGGAAGCAAAGTGATTTTCTGGCCATTCTAATGTGCGTCTTAATGTAAACATACAATTAATTATGTAAAAATGACCACCTGAACGGCTGCAGTTAGCTTCCTAAATGGCCTCTGATCAGAGAAATGGCAAACAGCTAGCCTAAGTAGAGCTAAGACCAAAATTTACTGTTGTCTTTATAAAACAGTTTCCATGTCTAAAGTTTCACAGCAATTTAGGTAACTATTACAACCTTCTACACCACGATAATCTTCACATTACGCTGGTTCTAGCAAATTCATGCTGGACTTGATCCACGGATGCACAAGAAGTCCTATATTTAGCTGTTGCAGGTGATAATTTATAAAGGGGGTATATTATGCAAATTTCACTTGCCTTATGTGTCTCTATCTCCTCTATGAACGCTCCAAACACAAGTAAGAACCCTACTTCCGTTTTTGTCAGATTTTGGTTTCAGGAATCGTTTGCTTCTAGGAACCATTTGGAAAACATACCTATTTGTGACGTCACAATAAAGCCCTTTTTATAAGACACACCGCGCCGGCAAATCAGCGTAATATTACCAATATAGAAATGCCGCAAAATTCCCGCAATGTTGCGGGAATTTTGGGGCATTTGTGCCACCACGATTGATAGTAAAGGCTGGTTACTCTCTGTGAGCTCCGCAACGAAGAGACGCACACGGAGCGCCTGAAAGGTTTTCACATTCGAACTTCTGTTCAGGCAGCGGAGTGCTGCAAAGCAATTCCCCGCCAGGACAACAGAGGGCGTAGCGCTATTCTGTGATATCCTGCTACCAGGACACTCATGTATCCGGTTCACAATAGTGTATTTACTCATGTGTTTACATTGTTTTAATGTATTTCAGAGACATTTTAACACGGACTAATTTGTCCTTCATTCTCCTCCACCTCTTCATCCAGTCGCCACCTCTAAACCCACGTTTCCGGTCGTTTCCATCCACGTTTGCTCTGTATTTTGTACTCCTTCAGTCACGGGTGAATAAACGTTCATATTTTCGGACTTTTCCGCGATGTGTTCTTCAATCTATTCTGGGTCTGTCGTAGTGTTGTCACGGTACCAGAATTTCAGTATTCGGTACCGGTACCAGTGAAAATCCATGGTTCTCGGTACCAGTTTCGGTACCAAACAAAAAATTAATTTAGACTAAATTTACCAATAAAAACATTAATTTTCCTGTAAAGTGCTTTGAGATGACATCTTTTGTGAATCAGTGCTGTATATAAGAAAAATTAACTGAATTACTATTGTACTATCATAACATGTTTTTAATGCACTTTTATTTAATCAAAATGTGTTTTTGTTCATATATTTTTTGTAAACCTGCTAGTTATCCAGACAAGAACATCTAGTTAGAACAGCTTTGTTGACAAACTGATTTTAAGGACATAAACACTGACTGAGCCATACATTGTTGTTCATCTTTTGGATACACATTACAATCATTAAAAAAAGAAAAACGCCGGTCTGTGAGCTGTCAACGCCTTTATGTCATCCCGTTTGTTTGTTTGTTACCCTAATTAAACGTATAGGATATTTAAATAGTTAATAAAGATGATGGTGTATTCACACCACACTATGTAGTACTGATTCTGACACATATGCGAATTTTTTGAAAGCGACTAGTCTGAACGGTCATGTCGCATTAAATCCACCTCCTACGTCACTGATCAGCAGAGGTGAGCGTCGTGTCAGGACGTTCCTGAGGAGGAGCGCTGACAGAGGGATTCAGGGGTCTGTGGGACATCCTGTCAAGTTTTGGAATTAAAAATACAAGAAAGCATGAGAACGGGAGGTGCTGCTGGAACGAATCGTCTCTCCTGTCGGTCTCCGTGACAGCGGGGCGGGGGTCTCCGTCGGGGCGGGGGGTTCTCCGTGAATGAACTTTATTTACCACATCAGCTGGTCCACAGCTCGCCATCACTCTGCGTTCTGCGCCGTTGCTTTAGAAGCGTCTGCACACGACCAGTAAATGCGCGAATATGCGCATCAGGGACCGGGTTTAGACGGGTCCTCGGTACTACCGGTACCTACGAAATCTTGGTACCGTGACGTTTACATTTTTGTAGTACCGGGTTGGTATCGAAGAACCGGTTCTTTTGACAACACTAGTCTGCCGCTAAATATTTTTTTACTTATTAACGGAGCAACGGCGGTGCTGGTGACGAAGTTTCAGGAAGTTTCATCCTGACCAATCACGAGCTTGCGGTCTCCGTCACTTTCGACGGATGTTTAAAATTTGGGGCATGTCTCCGTCACCTTCCGCGAGCCATTCGGAGAGCCCTTGCGCCGACGCAAAATGGCGGTGCGTGCGTCCGTTTCACGCAGACGGACCAAGTATAAACCAGCCTTAATACTGCGATAATATTGCGGCTTTGCCGGTCTTATAAACGCACATTCAAGGCTGAGTTATACTTCTCCGTGAGCTCCTCGGGCTAGAGACGCATACGCGTTGACGGAGGCGTTTTATGTTTCTACTTCTATGTTGGCTGGGGGATGTTGCAAAGCAACCCCCCGCCTGGACAGCAGAGGGCGTAGCACATTTCTGGGGTATCCTACCACCATTACAGTCACGTATCCGGTCTACAATAGTGTATTTACTACTGTGTTTACCTTGTTTTAATGTATTTTAGAGAGTTTTTAACACGGACGAATTTGTCCCTCATTCTCCTCCACCTCTTCATGAAAAAACTGAAACATGCTGGATAGTGGCACTCCAGGACCAGGATTGTCTACCCCTGCTTTACACTTTCAAGTGGGTGTAGTTATCATTTCCTTTACACATCAGAAGAAAAATACATGCACTTTAGTCGACTAAAATAAGACAAACATTTAATTGGTGACTAAATTGTGACTAAAATTAAAAAGGATTTTATTCAAAAGACTAAAACTAATTTTAAATTTCTTGTCAAAATTAGCACTCCTCTGGTCAGAGATATTTTAATGGATGCAAACGTTTCCACACCTACTCTGATGAATACACCTAATACTTTTATTAAGACGTCACAAAAACAGCTTGTTTTAGGCAAATAACTCCTAAAATCAAACCCTTTTTTCATGTTTGGAGTGTTTGTGGATGCAGTAGAGACCCACATGACAGCACAAAAGGATGCAAAAGGTGAGTTTTGCATAATATATCCCAGTTAAGACAGCAGAAACATACTTTGATCTTGGCGACTCTCAGACTAGCTGTTAAGGTGTTTTTACAATTTCCGTCAGCTCGGCCTGGGTTGGGTGGGGAAAGCCTGTCCCCACATGGTCAGGGTGTGTTTACACATCCCCTCAGAAACGTGGACGTGGCCAAGCACGTGAGCAGGTCACTAAAGAAGCATGGAGAAGTCCGTGGTGTCCTTCCTAAGCGCCACAATTTAGTAAACAAAAGCAGGTTAGAGGAGGGCTGCTTTGGGAGACTCTGACATGAAGCACACAGTTTCCTACTCTCTCACTGAGCGGCGGTGTTGCTGTGGACTCCCCTCCCATCCAAGAGCACTCACCTTCTGCTTCGAGCTGCAGTCAGAGAAGATGTTTACCCCACTGATCCAGATTAATTATGAATCATGCATGTGTGAAGCCGCCGCTGCCTGATTCTACCCGCCAATCAGAGGCTCCCACTAGTAGGTAGGCATGAGAGTGACAAAACTTCAGCCAGCCAATCAGTCCACAGGTGGGTGTGTATACCTCAGCACGAAACGGACCGCAAGGAAGCAGGGCTGAAAAGACCGGATGGCTCTGCACGAATAACGCCAATGTAGACCCAATAACCCACCCAGCACAGAAGCTGACCCTAGTGTAAAAGGCCTATTAGATAATCATTCCTGAGGATGTAAATGCAATTTTTCTGAACAGACTACTCAGGGAGCTACCTACAACATATAATGTGTATTATTTATTTCTTTTACACTGAAACACACATGATCATGACTGGAAAATCCCTTTAAGGATAAAAAAAGAATAGAAAAACAAAAGCATGCACATTAAACAACAGGAACTAACTAGAGCCATGACAAGTAAGTCTGGTCAGAACAGAGGCCCAGTGAGAGTGGATCATGGACTGAACAGACATGGATGTGATCTGGACCTGAATTTGCCCACATTGTACTGAAGATGTCAGCAATCTAAATGCCAGTAGAAGCACAAGTAGCATGCATGAGAGCAGATGCATCTATACTTAGGGATGCCATGAACATGTCAAATCAGAAAACTGCAGGCTAAAGAGTAAAAAGACAAAAGAAAACATATTCCCAAGTCCCTTGCTTTCACAAAAAAATAACAAAAATCATCACAGCAACACACCATCTGAAATAAAGTTCTAAAACCAGGAACACAGTTCCACTGAGCAGTTGCCCCAGAGGAAGGCGCACACGTTTACCTGGCTAATGGAACTCACCGGAAGGTGTGTGAAGACCTGAAAAGTTGAACGCAGGAAGTTGATCAGGTCCATGAGGTATTCTGAGGCGCGGCCGTCAGACTCAGCCATATCCCACTCATAATCTGCTAGCTGGATAAACTCGTCAATTTTTTGGTTCAGTTTGGTATAAATCTCTCCCTCTGCAGCATGACGAGCGTCCTGGAAAATATTTTACACATAACACAGATGCAGCTTTACATGTAGTCCTCAATTTACAACGATTAAAAAACCCAAACAGGTATGGGACGATTACAGCCCCAGAAACGAAGGTGATCCAGACTGGCCAGAACTTTCCTGAGAACTTCCACTGGGGCGGGAACATAATGGGGAGATAAAGAACTCATAAAGGACTAATGAGTACTTTAAAAATGTAACTTTTGTAACTAACAAAAAAATAAAAAGACAGTCTTTTCAGCCACAAAGGTTCCGTTTTAGGCAAACACAAAGAAATCTTTAACTTTATTGAACCAGCTCCAGTCCTCCAGGGTTACCTTCCTGCAGGGTTTACATGTTTCCTACTCCAGCCAAGTTTTATCATAGGATTTAATCACCTCTTCACCAGGTTGAGTTCTCCTGAAGCCTGTTAATTACTCATTCCTTTAAATCTGGTGTGCTGAAGCAGGAAACATGTATAACCTGGAGGATGGTAGCTCTGGAGGACTGGAGAACTGGGGACCTCTGTTCTATACTATTTGTGTGATTATTGTGCAGGAACACCAGTGTCTCCGTACACGGTGAAACCAGTAACATCAACAAGGACGTAGAGGCACCTGCTCCAAAAGAGACACCTTCAAGCTGGACTGAAACCTGCAGCTGTCCACATGGACAAGACAGATGTCTTCTTGGGAAAGGTTTTTTGGTCAGACGGGACAAAGATGGAGCTGTTTGTCTAACATAACAAGAAGTCTATCTGGAGATGTCTATGTGGTTTTCAGACCTAAAAACAATGAACTAGCTGTGAAGCATGGAGGTGTCAGCATCATGATGTGGGTTGGGCATCGAGCATTGATTGTAACCGGGACTAATTGTCATTTTTCCCCCAGAATCATTCAGTTTTTTTAATTCCAAGTCCTAGTTTCGATGCCCAGTCCGCTGACCGGAAGAAGAATCTGCCGGAAGTGTTTGTGTTATTGCGCAATCATGTAAAATGTGTGAAGGCTTTCTAATGTGTGGCTTTGGCCGTAAATCAATGTGACATTAAGGGCCATGATGAGAGGATGGAAGCTCCTGATACCAACAAAAGAATGTGCCCTATGACTTGACTTTTGGATAAAAAATGTATAATTAAATATAGATGTTACCTTAAATGTGGCTAAGCCATAAAGCCTTGTTGTGTGAACTGTTTCAGGTGAGACATTAGTGATGTTCGTGATGAAATCCTCCAGATATTTACAGGCCTGTTCCAGGTGGGTGGTGTTGATGATGATCTGTACCAGCTACAAAAATACACACAAGGGTAAAGCTCCACTATAAATCTGCTGTCATAATATACATAAGAAGTGTTCGTAGAGGGTTTGGCCCCACCTCCGTCAGTCCTATGTGTGGTTTCTTGATGAGGTTTTGCAAACAGCTACTCAGAGTTCTGGTCAGCAGCAGGTTGGTTGATTTTCGCAGCATGTCATCAATCTCTGTTGAACTGGACACAACATTTAGATTAGACATGCCTCAACATTTCCATAGGAACAGGTAAAACACAAGGAAAGGTAAAACCTGAGGAAACTCTGGGAGTGCATGTTGACTAAACAACATCATTAAAGTCAGACCTAAATAGTCCATCTCCAGCATCATGACAGAAGAAACCAGAACGAGGAACTTAATGTTTTCAAAGGTTATAGTATTTACACTGAAATGAAAGGTCTCTGGATGTAAATAACCTACCTGCGATGTAGTGACTCTGAAAACTTCAGGCTTGCATAAATAAACTCTTTGACTTGTGTGTAAATCTGAGGAACCGATTGGGACATGGGCAGTTTCTTTGGAAAGTCCTGCTGCTTACACACACACACACACACACACACACACACACACACACACACACACACACACACACACACACACACACACACAGAAAACAAAACTGTCATCTACTGCAGGTTTACAGCTGGGAATGTCATGCTGTTACCTATAAGCATTGTGTACAAAAGGATGGAGAAGTGATGGTGTTTTATTTTGTTACCTTTTCAATCTCAGCGTCGTAGAAGGGAAAACGACAGACCACCAGTTTATACTCATCCTCTGTTTCAACAGGAATGGGACTGTAGTTGTCTGACTCAAAGATCTCCCTGAGGAAGAGAAGACTAATATATAAACAAAGACTTTGGCTGGTAAAGATATCAGCTAGACTCCCTTTTGTTGGACCAACCACCTATCAGCAGTAACATATTCTCCAAATCCAGGTTAGTCACCAGCGAGGGCTTCATAGCTGTCATTTCAACATCCATTTCCTTCATGGTGGTCACCACATCACAGTGCTAGCCAGAAACGCTTTCCTTGTGAACGTCTGAGTGATGATCTCATAGTTGCACCTAAGCTACCACTCCCAGTGCCATCCACAACTTCTCACTGTGGCCATCATAGTTCATACACAAACATATTAAAGGGGACCTAGAATATAAACCAACATGTTCCTTGTTGTTGTTGACTAAGACAGCTTGGGTGGTCAACAGTAGCATGCCAAAAAGTCAAAGCCATGTGTGACCTACTTTTTATGTAAATTAGCATTAACGCTAATGACCTGAGATGCCGTTCGTTTATGAACATATGACAAACACACAGGCTTCCAAACCTTTTGGACATCTTGTGTGATTTAGTTTGAACAAATTTACCTCAACTGTTCCAGCTGATTCTCCAATTTTAATAATAATAAGCTATAATAGAGCTCAGTAATATAACACAAGATGGAACCCCCCACCCCCCGCGCTGTACACAGCTGTCAGGCTCACAGATCAGCTGATCAAGAGGCAGACAAAAATATAAACCTCCAACCTTATTTTTGTATTGTCAACAATAAAACACAGCTCAGCATCATTTTACCTGCAGTTATTCACTAGTGAAGAAAAACTTACACTCCCATGAGCAAAAGAAAAACATGAAACCTGATTAAATGAATCAGGAAAGTACGGAGCCCCTAAAGGGACATGGGAGGAAAAAAACAACTTTGCGAGATCTCGCAATACTTTTTTGCGAGATCTCGCAAAAAAGTATTGCAAGAGCTCGCAAAAAAGTATTGCGAGATCTCACAATAGTTTATCACGGCAGTGAACCGGAAGATAAATAGACACACAACAATGGAGGAGCATCCATATCATCCGTGGGGGAAGTTTATTGATTTTTATTTTTATATTGGCTTAACATATAAAGACATTACATTTGCTCTTGGTCGCAGACATGGCTTTGACATAAGTGAGAGACATTTGAAAAGAATTCTCAGGTCGAGGGGAAGAAAGTCACCCACCCACTTCCCCCACCCCACCCCCGAAGGGGGACGGCTATCGTTTCCTGTGGAACACCCACTTTCCCAGTTTCTGGCTAATACCCCGAGTTTGGCCACAACCCATAGACAGAACCTAGTCGTAGGGGCGGAATCTACAGTTGTCTTTTAAAGGAGTCATCACCTGAAATTTTCACTCTTCCACTTGAAAAAATGTATACCGTAAATCTTCTAATATAGTCCCGGCCTTTATTTACTCAAGCGCATCCTGGTTCAGGCCTTTATTAGAAGGAGGCCAGAATTAGAGGCAGGCCTATATTTCAATTTGAGCAAAATAAACTACCAGTAGAATGAATTAAAACAAGATTTTGTGTCTATTTGAGCGGTGACTGAAGTCTCACGTGCAAATCAAAAGTGATGATTGGTGGGTTTCACTCACGTGACCCTGCCCTGGCGCTGAACTCAAACAGTGGGCAGGAAGTGTTTTGCTCTACTATAAAACATAGCGTGACGGATGAAAGTGAGTGTTTTAAACGAGCTGGCACAGACACGATATCTTCCTTTAGGTTAGCACTCATTTCATTTTAAAAGTTGGACTTTTAATACACGCTGGAGGATTTACCCAACGCTGAAGCGATCGACACAACAAACTATCTCGTGTGGCAAATCTCATATTACACTGCAAACCAGTTTAGAGATCCGGAGAAGCTTTAAATGACCGTTGTCTTAATGCTCGTCAGATGTGCTATTTTAGTTACGTAATTAACTCGTAATGATAGCTAATGCTAACGGTGAGTACGTGCTAGGATCTACTTATAACTAACATTTTATGCCTTTTTAAATCCAATTTTCTGGTACATTTGTTTCATTTTATTAAGGTATTAATGCCACGTTACAACACTGAGCTAACTGCTAAAAACATTAGCACTCTAAAACCTATTTGCGGTGAGGACACGTGAAAACAGTATCAAACTGTTTACCTGCTGTTTATGTAGCTGCGTTTCTAAATAACTGTTCAATAAAACGCCATAAAAACCTTTAGTAAGCCCTTACCTGTGATGAAGTGATCACTGCAAACTAGCATTTTCCGTTCTGTTTCTGCTCATCTTGCAGCCGGAGATTATGATCCACTAGTCTGCTGTTACCATAAAACTTGGTATATGTGCACCTCGAAAAATCGAGTGAGGGCTCACTTTACCATCGATCTCCGGAAAAAAAAAAAGAAATCCCAGACACGTTTTTTTCTAATAGTAGCCCCGGCCACTATTAGAGACCGGCCTTTACTTACCACCGCTGACAGCGAGACCAGCTAATATAGGAGACCCGGCCGGTAATGGAATACAGGCCAATATTAGAGGATTTACGGTATAATGGCTTCCTAATGATTTTTCACTGGCTGAGAAGCCGATATTTAACATTGACGCGTTTGTTTAATCTTGCCTTCTTCAACCAGCTCACATGCACCCCACGAGCACGCGCATTCCAAAACGAGAACTTGAGTTCTGGCCCTATATGTCGTCACAAAGGTCGAATATAAACAAATATGAACCAGCAGCGAACAAACCAGCACAACAAAGCTCATTTCATAACGTGAAACGCATAAATTATGTCTTACCGTTGACGACTCATGTTATAATCCGTGTTACGGGAAACAAAACTCCGATCGGTTTGTGTATTCCATCTTCACAACAGCATAAGAGCCGATGCCTGGCTGTTAGCTTGCTTTGTCCCAACTCAACAACAAGCGAGGACGCCATTACGCACGAGGCGAGGCTCGGGCTCGTACTGTTAGATCCCGTAGGTCACTGCCAGGTCGGGTTCAGTTATAACTTTTGTTATTTTGGAGCAAGATGCTGAAGCTGTGTCCTGCTTCCTTCCACCAATCAACACGCCCTTCAGTCCCGCGTGCGTCCGGCACAGCCGAAATGTCGCGTGTGATCTCGCGAGAAAATATGCCCTTTACAAAAAAGGATCAGAAAAGCAAATTTTTCATTTATTTTTCCAATACAATTTATTTTAATGGTCTAAAACAGAGGTTCCCAAATTGGGGGTCGGGACCCCCAAGGGGGTCCCCACAAGATTGCAGGGGGTCCCCAAAATTTTGTCTTTGCTGAGGTTGTGAGGTTAGCAAGATTGTATTTGTAAAAATTTCATTTATAAAATCCCAATAACACACCCTACAGTATAATCAGAACTCCATATAAAAGTTATAATTCAGTATGTCTGTAGAAAGTTTGTAAATGATCACATTTAATGTGTTTATGCGTGTAGGAGTTGGGTTTGGATCCTGGCTTATCTTGGACACGAGAAAGGGGGTCATCAAAGAAAACATTTTGGGAACCCCTGGTCTAAAAGACTATAATAGGACGTAGATATCCACGGTATTATAGGTGATGACACCTTTAAACTGTCTCCGCATGCAATAGGACAGCGCTAGGACCAATCAGAGCAACACAACGTATTCGTCACTATCACTGACTCCTAGTCAACGGGGCAGTCCGCCATACACCATTGAAGGAGTAAAAGAAGCAAATACATCCTTTTTCTAAATAAATAAAAAAGTACCTGCAAAGTAGGCGTGTGCAAAGCAGCTAGTATTTGTATCTGTATTTGTTGAGGAGGGAAAGTATTTGTATGTGTATATGTATGTTTTTTTCTTTTGGCGTTACACTTTTACACTATAATATAAATTAGAAGTGTAATGCAAAAAAAAAAGGATTTTTACACCTATTGTGAGTTTTCAAAAGGCTTTTAAAGGTTTTTAAGAGGCTTAAATTTGCTATAGCAGCTTTAAGTAGATACAAATCTGCAGCATGCGAGGACATTGTCCTACATGGTTCAAAAACATCCTGAGTGAGACACTCCCACATCATTCAAACGTTTTTGCAAACACTGGTCTGGTTGGTGATGTTGTTTTTCGGCTGGCCAGGGAACACCTTGGGATTCCCCGGAGGAGCTGGCCCAAGCGGCTGGGGACAGGGAAGTCTGGGCCTCCCAAGCGGAGGAAGATGGATGGATGGATGGATGGTTGACACCAGAGAACTTTTAGTGAAACTGCAGGTAAACCTAAGTCAAAACACACCTACACCTTATCTTTTTCCTGTTAATTTGCTTGGTGCATAGCACTAGCATGCACTGTTGCTCATACAGTAAATATTAGAACAAAGAAACTGGGTGGGTTTTTGAGCGATGAGGTGGTTTTTAACAGATTTTTTTTCAGGGCTGGAAACCCTGGACTATCTGGCAGCAATGAACAGGACCTCTACTCGTTTATAGCACAACCAAATCTCACCTGAACACCAAAGCCCACTTCTTCAGCAGAGTCTCATTGTACTGGTCTCTGACCTCAAACAGCAGGTCAAAGAGGCGGTTCACCGGGAAGCCGTAACCCTGGACACACAGAGATGTACAGAAGCAGGTGAGATCATTAAACGTCCTACACACTTCAGCCACACTCTGAATTAGCAGAGCTCTGAACAAACCTGTAATGTGTCTGCAAAGATAACAATAAGAGTCTTCAGCTCCAAAACCAGGTCTGGGTCTTCGCAGTAGGACTGGGGATCAAAGGAGCTCATAATTACTCAACAAACAATAAACATAGACAAGAATAAAAGATTTAAAATGGCCTGTTGCTCTGAACTTGGCAGAATAATATGTTGTCCTTATTGTGTTGATTAAAATAAATAATGAGCAGTCTGAGTTTGAAAACCTCTGGGCTGAAATGAGAGATGTCTGTGAGGTTTGTGATGGTCCTTATGGGGTTTTGTTCTCAGAGTTGTTCTGTCAATACAGAGTTTCAGATAATTCTCTCATTCAGAAAAACAGAACATCTTAAGATGTGATTACAAAAAGCTCATTTATATCATGTTCGGTTTTCTACCAGAGAGACAACTCCAGATTCCCATGTGGGCAGCGATGGCTCAGGCGTTAAAGCGGCTGTCCAGAGTATTTCTTTTACCTGATGGCACCATCTAGTGGCTGACAAGCATATCACACCAAGAGTCCATCGCTTAGAATTTTTCAGATGGCGACTGCACGTTTCTTGTTTATGAATGTGCTTCTGTGGCCGACAAACAGAACTAAAACACGTTTTACAATTATTATTCTCATGTCATGTTTTCATATATTTATATTTTAAAGACTTACTTGTCCATGAAAAGTTCATCAACGCTAGCCTAGTGAACTAGACCAAAGTCTTGCCTTGCAGAGTTTGGTCTAGGCACGCTTCATAGGAACCCTCGCAGCCCGATCCACTGCTGTGGCTGTCCAATCACAGCTCGCTATAGTTTTGGTTGGGCCAATCACAACGCTATAAATGGTGAGCCAATCACAAAGCGGGAGTAGCCAATGACATCAGAGCTGTGACCGCGAACACAAACAACATGGCGGCAGCACAGGAACCACGTTGGTTTGAAACAGCTTTGTCATCAACATTGGATTATTTAGACTCCAACGTGCGTAAGTCTGTCTGATATACTTAGCGGCTTCTTATTTTTATCAAACAAAGTAGTGCAATGTCCCAGTACACCTGATATTCACACGTTTTTCATACAAAAACCACAGAAATCATTGATGTCGCTGTGATTACGTCACGTTGTTCGTTACTCTGATTGGTCCTAGCGCTATCCAATTGCTTGATAAGCTACATCAACTCTGCATCAGCCGAGGTACGTCCTTAAATTTGAAGCATGTATGCGGTAGTCTAACGCTATTGGTTAGTTCTGACCGGCACTCAGTTTCCTATTGCACGGAGCCCTACGGGGCAGGGGGCGGGCTTAACAAAGAAAAAAGATGTATTTCTTACATTATATCACTCTACATGATAAGACAATCACTTTTACGGATTTCTGAAAAATCATACATATTTCCTGAAAGGGGAAAACTCCGGACAGCGGCTTTAAGAGTTCACCCTGAAATCAGTGGGTTGCTGGTTCAAACCAAGGCTCTGTCCATGTCACTGGTTGCATCTTTGGACAAGATATCATTACCTGCTGGTGATGATTGGAGGGATTGGTGGTGCCCGTGAACGGCAGCCTTGCCTCTGTCACTGTGCACCAGGCCAGCTGTGGCTACATTGTAGCTAATCACCATCAGTGTGTGAATGATTGTAATGTAAAGCACTTTGGAGTCCCTAACTTAGGAAAGCACTACACAAATGTGCAACATTATATATATATATATATATATATATAAACATTACATAAAACATCCCTTTTATTAGAGTGATTGGCTCTTCCTCTAGTTTAAAGGACCACAGAGCAGGGAGACATATTCCCTACAAAGATCACATGATATGGGAACTGCTATCCCAGCAAAAACAATGCCTCAATGCCTTTCCATTCTCCTATCAGTGCTTATGAACAACAGTGCAGGTGTTGTTTCTAGCAGGTCTAACGACTATCCTAAAATGTTAGAAGACCCAACAATGTTCATGAATGCTGTTTTATTTTAGATAAATTCAGGTAAAAACAGTGAAAGTGACGTCAGCTTCATGTGATCATTGAATTTTTTTTTTATCAAAGACCATTTATCAAGTCAAAAACCGTGTTATTTAGAGAACAAGTTCACTCGTTTTTTTTAACACATTTGTAGTGGTTTCTAAAAGAATGCCTTGTGAGTCAATCTCTGTGGGGGAAAAGCTCTGGCGCCCCTGTTTCAGGAATTAGAAGTTAGCCAGAGGAGAGGAGAGAACACGGTAGGATTTGGAGTCTTACGTTTTGATATTCTGACATCTCTCCTCTGATTGGATAACAGCAACGCAACTCTACCACTGACTCCGTTTGCTCTGCAACGTTGATGTTTTATCTCCACTTGTGTTATTGTCATGTAGTGGAGTTGCTAGTGCTAACAGCTAGCTTCTACTAGAGAAGACGTGCTCTTCTCTCTCCTGGATGCTAAACCAACAACAGCCTTCCTCGTCACGAGCTAAGATGGGTGAGTCCATGAATGATCATCTTCAGCGCGACATAGATCTGACTGGCTTTTCTGATCTGAGCATTTCACAGTCTATTTTCTATTGGGTGAAAGGCTATTCTCACGTTTAGCCTGCATGTTAAACTCGAAGTGATCGATCGATTTTCAGAAATTACAAGTAAAAACGGTTTCCCTCACATCTCTCACTGCTGAGTTACAGGAGGTGAGAAGATCCTTTAGATGCAGCAGATGGAGATAAGTTTTCTTCCACATTAGCGGCTCATAGAAAATAGACAGTGAAATGCTCAAATTAGAAAAGCCAGTCAGAGCTACGTCACATTGAAAATTAACATTCATGGACTCAATTATCTTGGTTTGCAACCGGACAGAGCAGAGCAGAGCACATCTGTGTGTGTGTGTGTGTGTGTGTGTGTGTGTGTGTGTGTGTGTGTGTGTGTGTGTGTGTGTGTGTGTGTGTGTGTGTGTGTGTGTGTGTGTGTGTGTGTGTGCTCTCATACCGAATGTGTACGAAGCACAGCAATAATCTTGGACAAGGCCATATTCCAGAGTTCTTCAGTGAAAGCTCTGGTCACCAGCCCTGTTGTAGCGTGGAGGACATGGTCTTCTACAACAAAAAACCTGAGTACAAACACCAAGATTACACACACACACACACATCGTTAACACGTTCAAGTTCACCCTAAAGCAAACCAAACGTCCTGAACCACAGAGCTCCATCAAACAGGAACATCTTACCCAACGATCTGATTGAAGTATCTTCTGTAGCCTTCCACTGTTTCATGCTGGAATCACAGATGAACATGTTGAACATTACAATAAAGGACAAATGAGATTTTCTTCTGCTGGATGATTAACACTAAGGTGTGCTGCACCCTGCTGATGCTTGCTGTTACAGAGAGATGATCTGTGTACAAGCCATGCACTGAGATAAGAAGACGCCTGTGTGAAAAGACAACTGCATGACTGGCCTACAGGTGTGGGCTGTTAGAGAGTCTCCTTGGTTCAAAGCATGGCTGAGAGAGGTCTCCAGTCAAGTCTACTTGGAAGAAAATCAAACATGAGGACAAACTACAACTGTTGAGGAATTGTGATCCATATTCTCCCCTGGATGCTTTATTTAAATCCCTGAAAGCGATGACATTTCTGTCAGAGCTGCAGGCGTTCCCCAGTGGTTCTGATGTCATAGGGAAACTATTCGTCTGTAGCCATGAAAGAAAAAAATGCCTGAAAAAGACAGCTCATGTAGAGCTTTCTACTAGTGTGACTTCACTTGATTCTTTTCATTTGTGTGTGTGTGTGTGCGTGCGTGCGTGCGTGCGTGCGTGCGTGCGTGCGTGCGTGTGTGTGTTCCTCACCATGTTGGCCTGAGGCTGCAACACTAAACGGGCCTGTTTTTTCCTCTGTTTCCTATAGTAGCTCTCAAATGTCTCTCGGTCACCCTGCAAACACAAACAGTTATAAATGCAAAGTTTATGCTTTTATCAGACACAACGCTGTGGCACACAGGTGTGAAACTTGGGCCCTCAAGCTAAATTTGACCTGCAGTGTATTTATATTTGGCCAGCAAGATCATATATCAAATGTATAATTAGAAACGGCCCACCAGAACATGCACGGCTAATATTCCAAATCCCAGAATGCTTTGCAGCATTGGTGCATCAGTCGAGGCTGTAAAGCGCCTCCTTCTTTTCTGTTCACAGGCATTAACATCCATGCTACCAGCCAAGGACAAACTTCTCCCCTCCCTCACCCAAAATGGCCAAACGACAGATGGAAAACTGGAGTTTTAAATTTAAATGTTGATTATTCCATATTCACTGTTTAGGCAAAACTAAACTTTGTTTCCACATGAAACGATTCAACATTATATATCTGGAGATAAAGGAAACTGTGCACAGTTACCGCCAAATTTAAATAAAAACTGAGTTTTGCCCACAACTTTGTTGCGGTTTTTCATTTTGGCCCAGTGTGAGTTTGAGTTTGACCATTGCTGTAGCAGAAACACTCACCAGCACCGTGTAAATATGTAGACACCTGTAAACAGGTGAGAAGTCCACCAGGTCCTGAGCTGTAAGAATCTGTCAGATAAAAAAGGACGATCGTTACATGAACAAGTCACAAACTTACTTCCTTTTAGAATATTCTAAGCAAATGCTAAACAAAGAAACCACCTTTAAAGTTAAAGTCCCATTAGTCATCATCACACACTGGTGGATTTACATCTCCACATCTGACCCATCCCCATGGTGGGGAGCGGTGAGCTGCAGCTGTGGCCGCGCTCGGGAACTATTTGGTGGTTTAACCCCCCAATCCAACCCCTTAGTGCTGAGTGTCAAGCGAGGAGGCATTGGGTCCCATTTTTAAAGTCTTTGGTATGACCCAACTGTGGTTCCCTTTCAGTCGATTCACTCGGTACAACGAAGGTACTATGGGACATCACGCCCTCGTGTGGCCTGGCTGAAGACACTTTTAATCACGCCTGTAAGGCAAATGAGCGTGACGCTAGGTCAGGGGTCCTCAATCCTGGTCCTGGAGGGCCGCTATCCAGCAGGTTTTGTGGTTTCTCTGCTCAAACACACTTGATTCAGTGGTTGAATCACCTGTGCAGCAGCTCATCAAGCTCTGCTGAAGCCTGCTAATCACTTGCTAATTGAAATCAGGTGTGTTGAAGCAGAGTTACAACTAAAACCTGCTGGATACCGGCCCTTGAGGACCAGGATTGGGGACCCCTGCGCTAGGTGGTGGCCCCGCCCACCATCTATAAACACCCAGCGTCACCGCCATTCCTCAGTTCTTGCGCTCTTCACCTCGCTGAGAACACGTCTTTAGAACTTGCTGCGCTATTGAAAAGCTAGCTTAACTGCTCGCTGGTGTTGTCTGCTGCCTGCTGGTTAGCATTCGCCCACCGAGCGCTAACTTTTCGTGGCTTTTTCAGCTTTGCCTTCGTGCTCTTTCCGCTTCGGCTCCGCTCTGTGTCTCATCATGAGCACCGCATTGGAACCTACTAAGCGTAAGTCTGCTTCACGTCCCTGTCCTCAGGGCTGCGGTTTCTCCCTCCATGAGAAGGACCTGCATGAAGCTTGTCCGGTCTGCCTAGGAATTCTCCATGCCAGGAGAGCGCTCTCGGACCCGGAGGCGTGCGAGTTCTGTCGCCAGCTCCGCCGTTCCACGCTCGAGCGGCGTGTGAAGTTCCTTCAACGTCTCCTGGGTGACGCTGCGGTCTCGCAGCAGGACCCTATGCTCTCTGAGTCGGCTCCACCGGCTTCGCCCGGTTCCGACGAGGACGGCCTTGTGATCGAAGTCCCCGCAACTAGCTGGGCGGATCAAATGGAGATGGCTGACGGACTGACAGAATCCGACCTAGAGGCCTCCCAGTTTCCCCCTCCGGAGGAGGACGAGGAGGACGTGCTGGACATTTGTCTTAACAGTCACGACCTGCTGGAGGAGGAGGAAGTTTTCTCTACGGTGGGATGTGGCGCTGCCGCTGGTGCCACGGCTCCTGACCTTCGGGATGACACGTCGTTTCTCCCGCTCTGCCGGAGAGCGGCGGCGAAACTTGAGGTGGACTGGCCCGCTCCTCCGCCGGCACAGAAGAGGTCCCGTTTTGCTGGTTTTTACCTCCCCACTGAACCGGCTGAGGTTAAAAACATGCTACCGCCCTACCCGGACTTCGTGGCTGAGCTCACGTCTTCTTGGGGGAAACCGCTATCGACCCGCACCGCGGTGCCAGGCTA